>SRPZ01000073.1:0-110952 GCA_018360255.1 Claviceps maximensis
TTTTTTTTAAAAAAAAAAAGAAAAGTTTAAAAAATTTATAAAACAGAGAGAAGCGCTCCAGCCAATGCAGTGACGATGCCCACTCGAGTGGGCCGAGGTTTTTGTGATGGAATCGTCGCACAGAAAGGGCAGGATTGGATGGATGGCGTGGGTTATTGAGCTGGGGCTGAGTGCGTTTGAGCAAGTTTTATGCAACGAGGGAGTTGGTGTTATTTTTTTTTTTTTTAAAAAAAAAGAAAAAAAATGTGAATTAAGGAAAAGAATTCAAAACTTTAAAAAAGAACCTCAATAAACAAATAAAGAAAGGGAAAAGACTCAGACATAATCCGAGGCAATACCCTTCTCAAACGACTGTATTGTTATCGCTCCGGCTCGAGGCCAGACAAGTTGGCCGACAAGACATGCCCATGCGTGAGTAGTGTTTTTTACAACACAACGGTGCATGCACGTCCCATCCATGAGTCCAAGAGTCCAAGATCAGAGAAATCGCACGGCACGGCGAAAAAGACCTCTCGTCGGCCCAGTCATTCCGACGGGGGAGACACAAAAAAGGAGCGGTGCGTGTGGAGGGCCGGGAAGTCGGGATGCATGTATAAGACGGTGACACCCACGTCTTGATGTTTTTTTTTTTTTTTTTTTTTTTTTCCTTCTCAACTTTGTTTCCCGTCATCATCGTCATACGGCATTTCGCACGGGCAGAACCGTAGTCAAGAACAGGAAATATACATCCACCCCCAACTCAATGCTGTCCAACGTGCTCCTCGCGCTGGCTTCGGCCCCCATTGCCTTGGCCCATTTCGGCCTTGCCTTCCCGCCGTGGCGATTCGATACGCTGTCCAAGGTGGGCGAGGAAAAGTACAGTCAATGGAATTATCCATGTAAGGCTCTCTTTTTTTGTCTGTCTCGTTCTCTTTCTTGTCTCGATATGAGAGGACGGATACATTTTCTTTCATTTGCTCTATTACGGCCCTCTTTTATTCATATATATACATACATGTGTATATATACATATGTATAAAAGGGCAAAGAAATCTCCCTCTTCTAAACACCATTACTCACCCCCCTTCGTGATACAGGCGCCGGCGTCCCCTACAAAACAGGCAACGTAACCGACTGGCCCCTCGCCGGCGGCCCTCTCCAGCTCGACCTCCATCACGCGTGGACCTACGTCTTCGTGAACCTCGGCCTCGGCGCCAACGCGACCAACTTCAACGTCTCCCTGACGCCCGACTTCTGGAACGTCACCGGCAAGGGCACCCTCTGCCTGGACAAGCTGGCCCTGCCCGGCGACGTGCAGCCGCTGGTCCACGACGGGACTCTCGCCTCGCTGCAGGTCGTCACCGTCGGCGCCAGCGGCGCTGCTCTGTACAACTGCGCCGACATCCGCTTCCGGGACGACGCGGCCGGAGGTAAGCCTCCGTCTCGGAACTGCACCTCCTCGCCTGGCATCGTGGTCCAGACCGTGACGCCGCGTGACGCCGCCGGGTCTGTCAACGCGTCCGGCAATGGCACCGCTGGCGCAGACAAGAAGAGTGACGGGGACTTGCTGGCTGCCCATCTGACGGGCTTGTTGACCGTCGTTGGTTTGGCGGCCGTATTTGCTCTCGGACTATGACCAGGGCGCGCGCAGTCACGGATGATGGACAATGTGGCGGAGAAAGAAAGGGGGGGATGCCTTACAACGATTCGGCTCATGTGTTGATGAAGGAGAGATATGTACTATTGTTCTTTTTTTTTAATGTGCCATGTATGCTATTTATTACCGTAACCTGTAATGCGGAGTGTATATATTCTAAATATTGCTTTATTCCATTCATTGCTATATATTCTGTATATGGCTAGATATCATCATGTAGTATGTCATTCCTCGTGTAAAAACTCTCCATCCAAATACAAGACCTGAGCATTTTCGTTCTTGTAGCAATCCACATGTACGTATACTTTTTTTTTTCTTTCTTTTCTTTAAGAAGAGAGAAGATGAGAAACGAGAAGATGAGAAACGAGAAGATGAGAAACGAGAAGATAAGAAACGAGAAGATGAGAAACGAGAAGATGAGAACGAGAAGATGAGAACGAGAATATGAGAAACGAGAACATAAGAACCGAGAAGATGAGTAATGAAAAGATGAGAAATGATGAGAAATGAAAAGATGAGAAAAGCACATAAACACAAACACATGCATTAGTAGTACCGTCGACGATACATATTCGAGGGGTATGGAAACTAAATCGCTGTGTATAAATTCGAATCATCTAAGCCGCAAGTGTTAGCAGTCAGAAAAAATGACTCGGCAGCACAGTATGAACCAGAGTATCAATCCCACGTGCCACTTACCAAATCGTGAAAACTCTTAGACAGCCCACATGGTATAGGAAATTACCAGCGCAGGCCCATAACGATGTGCACTATCCCTTTGGCCGAATGGCAGAAAGATTCAACACTGCACATAAGCTCGCACAAAAATCCTCCGTTGGAAAAAAAAAACCATTAAAAACCCGCGCATGCCAAGAGTCATCCCAAAACAACTGTACAGCAGTATAGGACGAAAAGGAAAAGGAAAAGAAAAAGAAAAGAAAAGGAGAAAAAAGGAGAAAAAAAGAGGACAAGAGGGGAGTTATCCACCCCGGGTTGGGACTAATAATAGCTCCTGTAAAAGCTTTGTCATGGTGATGCGGTGCTTCGGGTTTGGTGTCAACATGTCCTTGACCAGACGCTCCAGACGATCCTTTGTGTTGAGTTTTTCCCTGACCTCGAATATCTCCTCTAGCCAAGCCCGCATCTGGCTGACGGCCGATTGCCCGTTGCCATACTGTTTGTTCCCCGCCACATTGAGATTGTTGATACCACCAATGAGCCAGTACAGCGGCCGGTGGTGCCTTTTGCTAGCTCGGCTCTCAGGAAACGTCATCTTGCGGAGGACATATAGCATCGTCACTCCCAGGGCCCATACGTCGGACGGCGGACCGCGCAGCTTCGTCCCTATGAATTCGGGCGGCACGTAGTACGGAGTTCCTCCGCTAGAGGGGGAGTTGCTGGCTGGCGTGGACATCCCAAAGTCGCAAAGAACGGCCCCACGTTCAGGCGAGTACAGGATATTGGTCGGCTTGATGTCATTGTGCACAAGTCTTCGGCCGTGAAGGTAACCGAGAGCACCGGCAATGTCGCGCAGAATTCGGACAGCATCCTCCCGGGTTCCCCTGAAGCAGTCATTCTGCCTGCTTCTCCATCGGTTCGGACTTGCAAGATCTTGTGCATCGACATGTTCCATGTACAAGGAGAGGAATCTCGCATCTCCACCGTAGTAGCGCACGATGGACTCGTGTTGCAAGCCCTCTTGGCTCTGACATTCACGAAGCCACATGTCAGCCTGACGTATGACGTTCCGCTCATGCACATGAGGCACATCGCCGGCATTCGTCATCCGCGTTTTGAGAACCTTGACGGTAACAATGTCATCCGAGATACGCGAATGAGAGGCCTTGTAGACGGCCGACAAGGTTGTGGATGCTATTGGGTCTCGCTTGGTCAAATGATACTCATCAAGTTCGCATACGCCAGGAACGGCAACTGTCTCGCCCTGTTCCGCCTCCAAGAGCGCGTGGCCGGTGGAGACAGAGATCTCGTTGTTCCCCTCCCGTCCATTCGGTAGAGGGAAGACCAGCGGGTCTGCGGCTGGGCGCAAGAACATGATGACATTGTCGTCTGCCTGGGGCGAGACGTTTACACTGCGGCGTTTGTTGGCCCTCCTCTCTTCAGCATCGGGACTTCGGGGTCGCTTCGTACCCGAGTTGCTGCTAGAGCATGTCAACGAGGAGACGGAGAAGATGGAAGGTGACGGCGACGATGCGTGATGGGCGAGGGCGGGTCGCGCCTGATACAGCACAACAGGTCGCTTTTCCAGGATCCGGAAGTCCAAGACGGCAACATCGCGCACCTTGATGCGCCATGTGCCGGGGCGCAATGCTTTGATGTTGCCTGGGTTGATGATGTGATGCTCGCCTGAAGACGGGCTGCCCGACGGAGTAAGCGACACTTTGCGAAGTGAAATGGGAACGTCTGACTTGTTGAGGAAGATGACCTGATCACTGGCGGGATCATAGTACAGCTCGCACCACAAGGGCGGACGAGGAGAGTCATGTTGATACTCTCCCGGTATGCGGACCGAAAACTTGATATCCTTGGGCGTCTGAGTCACAGCGAGCACCTTGTGCTCGGGCTGCTCCGTCGAGGCAACTTCAGCGCGAAGAACGAGCCACTGGCAGTTGTCGCTTCCGGGACTGACAGAGCGGGTGCTTTTCAAGGTGGCCAGAGGCCGCACAAGAATGCGGATGCCTTGCCTGTGATGGTGGTCCTCGAGCTGCAAGATGTCGAGCGGGACATGCTCATCGGTGAGGATGGTCCCAGGCTCCTCGTCTCGGATGCCCTTGAAGCGAGTATCCATCTCGGACTGGGAAAAGGGCTCCGTCCGCTCCTCCGATACATCGGCCGAGGCGGCCTCAGGCCCATGCTCAGCGGCCATGGGGAGAGACGGGTGATGACGATGCTGTCGCGGACGTGCCCATGCGGCTTTCAAACGGCGACTAAAAGGCAAGGCAGCAAGCGCGCCGTTGGTGATGCGAAGACGAGAGAATGCGGTTTGGTGGATTTCCGTGGTGACTGGTTGTCGATTTGGCGGGGCGGGAGCGGCCAGGCGGGAGCAGCCAGGCGGGGAAGGAGCCAGGCAGGCGACTCGGGAGCAGGGCCGGCGAGACCAGACCAGACCAGACCAGACCAGACTCGATGGCAGGAAAGTGGGTTGGTCGCGGCTGCGCAGCTTCCTAAAATAAAAAGATTCGATATTCAAGCAGACGCCCGGTACTCGACAACGGCCGGAGAGCAGCGAAAAGAAAAGAAGAAACAAAACCAAAACCGTAAAATGATGCAGATGGTTATAGCCACTAGGTTTTTTTGGGCTTTTTTTTTCAACCAGCACAGGCTGCTATGCTGCCCTCTAAGTAGCATAAATGCAGCCAGCAACGCCGCGGCGACTCCATCGAGGACGCAAAAGGCCTCGCTGTCTTTTGACCACCAGCATCTGGGAAGCCCGTCAACGTGAGGCGCGCAGCTGAGAGGAAACCGTCGCCTGAACGGCCTGCTGACAGAAGTCGATGGACTCTGGTCGATGCCGACATTCAAAGAGACATGGACATGAGGACGTGCGTGCTTTCATAGGCCAGCCACATGTACATCGTACTCTCCTGAGTCTGGCACAATTCGCTCCTCGCTCATCACCGTCAGCCCCCAGATCCGGCCTCGGGAGTCATCCATCAATGGCACAGACGACTTCCACAGCGACGAGAAAGAGTAAGCACGCCCGCTGCTGCCGTGCTGGAGCGAGTTGCGCACACGGCCCAGATCCCACGACATCCCGTCCGTTGTCGAGACCCGCACGTTGCATGTGGTCACGTAACCAACCATTCATGGGCGCTTGCCGGCAAAGTAAGCATGTGCTGGCTGCCCGTCTGCTTCGCGATTGAAATTCTCCTTGGTTCCTCAGCGCTTTGGCGGTCGTGGAGGTCACGAGGTTCCCAGAAGAAAGATGGGAAGAGAGAAATGAAGAAGCAAGAGAGTTTGGTTGCTTTCATCCATCCCATTCTGAATTGGAAAGGACAAATATACATGGTACTTGCCGCTGTTGGGCTGGCTGGGAACAAACGGGCGATTGGTCGGACGGTCAGATGGCGTCGTTCTCGTGTTCCGGCTGCTCAAGATTCGTGCAAATTAGCGGCGCCCAATGAGAGTGCCCAGCAGTCAGTCAGTCAGTCAGTCAGTCAGTCAGTCAGTCAGTCGGCTATCTCCTTTGTTCTTTCAGGTCAGCCACAGCCCCCCTGGCGCCCGCTTCAGCCACGACATGCAGCCATGAACAGTCTGGTGTGCATTGCATACATGTGCACCGCCCGTCTGCACCAGTTGCATTGGGGGCGGGCCATCGTGTGTGCGTCCCAAAAGTCCTGCCCAGCGCACAAGTCTCCATCCGGCGTCTGGTTATTGGTGCGTCAGCCCTGTCACCTTGACATGATTGGCTCATCCGGGTGGCGGTGGTCTGAGTGGTGCAACATGGCGTCCAATAAGGCTTTCTCACTGTTCTGGCCTCAGGCCGCACTGCATCCAGTGTCGCATTCCCGAACATGGCCCTAGACACATGTTGCTAGGACGCGATCCCCCAGCAAAGTGCCCAACTGTTCCCGTCATTGCGCTCAGATTGACCGACGTCTGCAATCGCCCTCGTCGAACCGCTCTCCTCTCGATACAGACAGTCTCCGACAGGCACGAACAAGGCGCCCTCCTATCTCCCGACATACAAACAAACCAAAAAAAAAAAGCCGCATCACCCATAAAGTCACAAACATTCGTCACCATGGCCTCGGGTACTTGTCACGACATCTAGACGTGCTCAATGTGCCGACTGCACACCAGACGTTGAGATTCGAATTTGTTTTTTGACGGGACTCACTTTTGTTCTATCGTCCCACTTCGGTCGACCCTGAACGGATCGACTCTAGCCATACACCGCCCTTCATGGAAGACCCGGCTTATGCCTGGCCGGCCTGGAAGTTTGGCATGAAGCGAGACGACCTCTTCACGACGCTTCATAATCAATACAACACTTTCTCACATACCCTTCAGGACCCCGAAGCCTTTCACCACGACGTCTATGAAATATCACAGGATGCCGACACCGTCGTTGAGTTCCATCGCCTCATGGCTGATCGGCGGGAAATGCGTCTCCGTGAGCTTCATGAGTCTCTCAAGACGCTTGCTGTCGAGATAATTGCCAACCCGAAGCTCATGGCTACCGAGCAATGGGATGCCGCAGTCCAGCTTTTTCGAACAAAGTCTTATGACTCTATTGTTCGCTATTTTGCAAGCTATATCCCCCAAAATTATATTGACCGTCACGGTACGCGCGACGTGCACTCTGTCACTACCTCGACATTCTCCTGCGCCTCCTCCTCCTCCTCCTCCTCCTCCTCCTTTTGCGAAAACGACACGTTTAGCACTACGGCCAGTTACGCCGATCAGGGCCCCTTTCTCTTCACAGACGATGATTATTTTCCTCACGGTCCTGTCATGACCTGTGAACCAGACATAATCAAGGACGAGGGTGGACGTAAACGTGATCATCGCTCTTGCGAACCTCTATCGCCACCATTTTCCGAAGCCGCACATTCGCATTCTTCTGCGTCAACACCTCCGTCAGATGCAGATCACAATGACTTCTCAACCAACTCCATCTCACGCTCCATGTCGCTCTGCGGTTGCTCGGAGGGCGAACTTATCGAATCCGATCTCCATCAAACTTACGTCAAAACAAGCTTTGAGACGTCAGACTTTGTTGATTATGATGTCGTCAATTCTGACGACGTCCCAAGCTACGCCGTGGTTGAGGCAAGCAATAAACACGAGCTTCATCAGCACGACGTGCGTGATACTGCTGGTCTCGCTGTCGACGAAGACGAAGACTTTCCAACTACTCAATACCCCGACGATGAATTAGTTAGCGATGATTTTTTTCACTTTTCCTGTCTACAAGATACCCTCAACTCCGATACCCCTACATCTCGACCAGAAGCACTCTCTGCGTCGCACGTGGAGTTTGTGTTACTGAAACCATTGAATGCATCTTTATCAGTATGCCGCTCATTGTCGCCCAAGTCGCCTTTGGGCCGTCGAGGAGCCGGGACTTCTGGGACTTCATCACGACAGGTTCGGAGAAGTCCAGACGAAGCGTCATGTAAGATTCAAAAATCTGTGCAGGTTTCGACGACAAGGACAAGGAAGCGTCGAACACCTCCGAAGATGGATTGACCAGGACATGGAGCGCAACAGCCTGCTGTTGTGCCCTTTATTTATATGTATGTACTTATTTCATCCCCGGAGCTGTATATAGTTAGGTACACGATACCCACCAATGACCCTCCGACTCACACGTTTCCACCTCATGGCGGTTCTTCTCAAAGCTGGGATGTCATTTGCCAGGCCCATCGTCCAAGTTGGTGCGTTCGCTTGACATTTTTTTTTTTCTTGTGTGAATTTTTTTTCCTTGTGTGAAATGAACACGAGACTACTGGCCCACGACGATCACTGCCCAGATAGAATCCTTTTGACCTGGAATAACACAAAGCCGTGCTGTTCTGGAAATGAAGCCAGCAACCACTCTTGTAGTTCATCCACATAACCAGACGTGACATGACCAGGGAGGACGGCCCCCTGACAGCCCGGCACTGGACGACGCACGAGGTCGATCAGGTCACAGGTGGCACGTCCGACTCCCCTTGGGTGGTGACCCGATACCGGACGACCAGAGCTGGTCACGGGCCGGGATGGGCGTGTGTCTTGCCCCGCGCGGACCCGGCACCTGGGATGGATGAGTAATGGAAAAAAAAGTAAATACAAAAAAAGATTCGTGACGAATTAGCGAAGATATAAAAGGGTTCTCACGTCATTTTCTTTCAAGTCACCATGTTTTTACGGCGGCGATGTAGATTCCCCCCCTCTTTATGTAGAAGCAAGGTATGTACCATGTTTTTACGGCGGCGATGTAGATCCCCCCCCCTCTTTATGTAGAAGCAAGGTATGTACAATGAGCAGACTGGGACTCTGCTCAATTCTTCATCATGACGATATGTGATTTAATTGTGAGGTGACGTGCCGTCGCGCGCGCGAGTGTTGCGGGGCTTTGTTCTTGTGCCGCTGCGAGGCGTGGATTACGGTGTGCGAGGAGGGAGAGTGTTTATAGGTTTGTGAGAGTGAGGTCGATTGGTTGAGGGGAGGGCTTTTAATGTACAATCCACTCTTTGAATGATATGATATACATTACTTTGTTCGGATCCTTAGCGGACAAGCTTCCGATCGTGATGCCACGCCAGCTTCAGACGTCAAGCAGGTTCGGAGCATTTCGCATCTCCTGCTGATCGACACCACCAGCGTAGCGCGTCTGGCCAGGCTGCCCTGTGTTGTGTCAGAACAGAAGCGGCCCAGACGAGGGCATGTCGGTTCCGACAGTGCGTGCACGGGCCCCTGTCATTCATGGTGGTGATTGGTCGTTTCCCAGGGTAGGAGCAGCGGTCGTGGGCTCCTTGCTCTTGCCGCTTTCAGGGGACTTTGTAACGATTTCAAAACCCCAACCGTCGAGCCAGAGGGAAGGCCTGCCTGCCAGAGTCCAAATGGCCTTGTGCGTCTTCATTTTGCGTCTTGCGTCGCCGTCAAGCGGTCGTGGATCTCGAGCAGACTTTTTTTTTGGTCGGGCCCCGGAACAATGTTGCGTTATGCTCTGTCCAACGTCCAACGCACTCTGTCGCTACAAACTGAACCGGGCCATCAGGGGGTTCGTATTTCGCGCGTCGATTGGTCATCTGACGGTGATTCAGGCCTGGACTCGGACACTGGACTCGCAGACTCGGCGGATTGACAAATGCTTCACGTCTGTCTCTGAGTCCGGGGATGTTGCGAGCTGACGAGGATGTTGCCGCGCTACTCAGCGGCTAGTTTCGGGAAGACCCCTTTCCATAGTCCTGTTCTTACGGAGAACTCCAATCTTGTTTCGACGGAGGACCGGGGCCGATTGTGCAAGGACGGGAATGAAGCTTCCGTTTCCGGCCTGTTATTCGTCGGGTAACAACAACAGGGTGAAGCTGAAGCTTGGAAGCCTTCCCTCACCTGGAAATATCGTGGCCCATGCGATAAGCATACGGCGGCCAGATGGAACATTCATCCGGCCGACACAAAAAATAGAACAAAAAAGAAAAAAGATAAGAGGTAAGAAGTAAGAAACCAGTCTGGTTCATTCTCGTTTTGTGCCAGCGAGGTGTGTTCAAAGAGCATCGTGTCTCCAAGTATAAAGAGGTCGTGACGCGTCATCCTTTCTGCTTTCCTCTTCCCGCCGTATCAAGTACACTTACTCTTATAATCACTTGCCTAGCCGTCCCTTTTATATCCCCTTCTCACACCCACGTTTCTCCTGCTGGTCAGGCTCTGACAGCTCCTTATACCGTAAATTCACCACACCAATAAAGCAGCCGATAGAAAACCAGCATTCCTAACATGTTATCTTAAGGCCGTCTTCGTCACCTCGGCCGCCGCCGCCGCCGCCGCCCAGCTTGTTCCGAGCCATGCCGTCATTACAAACGCTGTTGGCAATGCTGGTGGCTCCGACATGGCTCTGGGAGAACCCCTTTACGCCCCGTGACGGAACTCGCCGCGATCCCTTCCAGCAGGATGCCACTTGATTTCGAGCCAAATTTGCCCAACAGTCCTGGTGCCAACAGCGTAGAGTCTGATACCAGCAAGATCACGGCCGAGACTGGTGACTCTCTTTCCCAGGCCACCTCGGGAATAGCTCACCATGACTCTGCACCAGGTCAACGCCGACGGCGCCGGTCCCTACACTTCCATGATCAACGGAGAAGGCGCTGCCCAGAGCTAGAAGAATCACTCAGAACGTTTCTGACGACCAGTGTGGCCGCAACAACGGAGGCAGCGCATCTGACATTCCCCTCAAGGTTGCCACCAGCAGTGCACCGGCAACGTCGCTGGTCAAGCCAGTGTCTGCATGGTCCGCTGTCAAAACCGGGCTCGGGCCGGCCCATTTGGTGGTGTCATTCCTGTCCAGATGGTTCAAGCTGCTGGAGGTGGTGCTGGCAGTGGTAATGGTGGTACTGGTGGCGCCAATACTAGCGGTTTTGGTCTTGTTGGTTCTGGCATCGGTGGGGGTAACACTGGGGGTCCTGTTGATTCTGGTTCTAATTCTGCTGGTTCTGCTGGTTCTGACTCTGGTCCTGGTTCTGGTCCTGGTTTCATTGGTTCTACTGGTACTGGCATTTTGAATGGTGCTGGTATTGGTGGCAGCAATACCGGTGATTCGGTTCAGTCGGCACTGGTGGTTCTGCTTCCGTGCTTCTGCTGGCACTCGCGGCTCTACTGGTTCAGGTAGTCTGGATATCTCTGGTACTAATGGCGTCAAGACCGGCATTAGAGCTTCAGGCTCTAGTACTAGTGGTTCCGCATCTGGTGCTTCTGTTGGCACCGTCGCTTCCACTGGTACTTGCACCGCCGCCACCGCGAATGACAGCAAGGCCAATCGCGTCACCATAGCCGCGTCCATCAAGCGCGTGGACAAGAAGAGCCGCGCTGTCGACTTCACGACATGAGTTTCTGGCGTGCCACCCGTCGTCTCTGAGACGAAAGAGCTGTCTTCCTCCCTTGTTTGTCGCTCCAAGTTCAAAGAAACTACCATGTAAAACCGAAAGCCATTTTTGAATGGCATTATCATTACGTTTGATCAGTGAATTATGTAGGCTACGATACTTTGAGTAATCTATGTCGAGAACCCATGTTCCCCCCGTCCTTTGAGAGACGGGTCTTGATCTTCGACTAGCGTGTTTGATCTGCTAGACGTGTTGAGGGAGTGACCTGCCATGGTGATGAACATCACGGCGGAGAAAAGGTGTTTTCTTTTAATAGAATAAAAGAAGAAGAAAGAAAGAAAGATAAAGAAAGGGGAAAAGAAGAAGAAAAGCTAGCGCCTCTGTAAAAGCCTGGGGTTCAGAATCGCTAGCTCCCGAATGTGTTCATCCCATAGCTTCAACGAGTCACTATTCCTCGACGGCTGACCGGGAGCGCCCTTCTTCACGCCATACAAATATGGCTTTTCGTTCGCATAGCACGCCGTCTCGGGCTCGGCCGGCAGCTTACCCTCTAGGATGAAGGCCTTGGCGATGGCGTCAGTACAGGAGGACGTGTCTACCGACGAGTGGCCGTAGCCGTGGTGCACGATGAGGCGGGCGTTTCTGCTGCCCATTTCTTGGAGGAGCCGTCTTCCGTTGCGCAGAGGGGTGGCTGGGTCGTAGGTTTCGGCGATGAGGAGGACGGGGTTGCGCAGGGAAACGTTCAGATCGCCGCGGAATACCTCTGCTGGCCGGGGCCAGTACTCGCTGAAGTGTCTGCAGGGGAAGATGTTCATGAAGCGCGAGTCGCCGGCGATCCAGGATTTCCGCGTCATGTTGGCCCAGAGGGAATTGTACCAGGCGATGCCTTCCTTGGGCTGCGGCGCATCGTACTGGTCGGTGCAGATGACCATCGTCCCGAGCTCGTCGGTGCTGGGACGCTTGGATGGTGACGCCGGCTCGGTGGGATCGTATTCCCAGGAAAGGCGGTCGAGCAGTTGTGCGGTAAGGGTCGAGTTTCCTGCTTCGAGATCGGCCAGCATGTGCGCGATTAACGGCCAGCTCTTGGCGCTGTACATGGCGCTGTACAGTGTACTGACGAGCGCCGTGTATGTGATGACGGTAGGACCACCGGACTTTGTATACCCCCTGATCGGTCTGGCGATGAGAGACTGAACCAGCTTCTCCATCCGTTCCTGAAGATCACCGAGCGTCACGACCTTGTTTCTGTACGGCTTTGCCAGCGCACAATGGTCGGCGCCAGCATTCACACACTCACCGAGAAATCCGTCGTGCCATGCATCAGTTGCATTGTCCAGGGCAGCCTGTTGTCAAAACCAGTTAGCCTTCCCAGATCGAGCAGAAACGTTTTTCAACACTCCAATAGGGTTGAGAATGAAGAGCAGGAACGAGAGGGAAAATCCCAACATACCCAGCCGAATCCGCCAAGCATGCGCTGGTCGCGTACATACTCAGTGCCGTCGAGAATCATGCGCCCGACGCTATTGGGAAACATGCTGGAATATGTCTGTCCAATGCCGGTGCCGTAGCTGACCAGGTAGCCGGTCAAATCATCCTCGCGCAGTGCTTTTCGAATTTCCTCGAGATCGCGAGCAACAAATGCGGTGCTCAAGAAGCGCGGGATGTCGCCGTGAAGTTCTTTGCAAGCCGCAAAAATTGAGTCATTCATGACATCTGCGAATTCCAACTGTGCACGAGGTGACGGAGAGCTCTCACGAAACTCTGACAAACGTACCGACCAGTGGTCTCTGTCGACATCATGTGGAAAGCAGGCAATCGCTGGCTGAGACATATTAACTCCACGAGGATCCCATCCCAGGACATCGTACTTGCCATCACTGAGGCGCTTCGTCACTTGTTCTGAAGATCTCCAAGCCATGGATGTACCGCTGCCGCCAGGGCCGCCAGGCTCCACGACAATGGTGCGCTCGCTCTTCGTTCCAGCACGAGTATTTTGCTCGGCATAATGACCTTTGGATGGCTGCGAGCCTTGGTGGCCTTTCCATGCTAGCCCAGATACCTGGTATTTGGTCACGGCGAGTCGGACGATCCGGGCATCAGACTTGTTCGTGTAGTCCAAAGGGACGTCGAGATAGCCGCAAAGATAGATGCCGCGGCCGGCGTACGGATCGACGGGTTCTTGTTCAGAGTCGCCCAGCAAGGGGGCTCCGCCCGAATGCCCGGTCCCTCCAACGGTGGTGACGTTGCCCCAATGCCAATGTCGTGGGTCTGCATCGAACCGGGTTGCCCAAGTGTGTTCAGGATCTGAGTCGTCCAGAGCAGGTGGCGTTGAGTTTAAGGTGCAGGGAATGAAACGAAAGGGATCGTCCTTGTGCGGAAAACGGCCGTAGCTGGATTGTGGGTGAGGATGGCCGTGGCAGCCGCGAGGAGACCATGGGCCATGCCCATGTGGCAGCATGGACAACACAAATGCCACGATGGCGATGCGGACGAGATTGAAGACGGGCCAGACACGACGTTCGCGTCGCCGAGTGTTGTAACGATATGGTATTCCTCGAATTCCATGGCCAAGCTGGTCGAGAGGGTCGCGAGAACGGGACTTGGCCGCTTGGTCGGGCGGCGCGGCGACTTTCATCGCAGCCATGAAGGAGATCGACCTTATCTTGTGTGGTGGTGCTCTTCTTCTTCTTCTTCTTCTTTTTTTTGGATGTCCTAACCTTGCGGGCACGCTCAGACTGGAAGCCCGGGGAAGAGTAGAGTCAAGAAGGCATCGTAAAGGTTCGGGCCATGAAGCTGATATAAGAGGGGGTTCGAATGGTTACATCAATCACACAAATATCAAGACTGTCAAGACATACATGTATATATATACATGCATGTACGTGCATGCAGTCATTATTAACCAGCGAGTGCAACCAGTTGCATCCCAGTGCATGAGCCGGGTCTCTCCGTAAGACGCGGTTGCTCAACCATGCAATTGAGCAGTTGCCGTCACACTCGACAGACATGCAGATAGGTTAATCCCGTCATGGCAGGGCAACGGAGCCTTCAGGCTCTTGGCATGAATGGCATGGTCAGAGGGCTCACCGCACACGCGGTCCCTGGGATTGGCTCCCGCGCGGTCGACAGTTTGCCTTGATCAAGAGGAGACCAAGGACATCTTGCAATGTACACTTGTTTGAGATAAAACTTATGGACTGGGAACCGCGCGTCGTCGACCGGCTGGGTCGGCGGGGACGCCCTGTGCCGTCGTCTTTTCTTCCGCGATAAGTGATGTTTGTGCCGCACAGCGTCTGAAAACTGTCAACGTTGGGATGTAGTGTTGATGAAGAAAGGGAGGCATTTGCAAGCGGCATCCATACCGACAAGGCAGTCGGAGATCCATGGATCTACAGTTTCCGACCGGGGATGAAGATCAAGGAGAAGGAGGAGCAGGAGGAGGGATCTGCCGGGCTCGGACTGTCCACATGCAGGCTGGTGGTCCCAGTCACTATTGGTCAGATTGCAACAGGCCAGACCACGGGACGCGGAGGTTGGTCGGTGGTTCACAGTCGGTCCCAGCCGCATGTCCGGCCAGCGTGGTGTGGTGTGGTGTGGTCTGGTCTGGTCTGGTCTAACCTCCGCAAATATTGAGTGCACCAGCCAGACACGACGATTCAACCACGCCCACTCAACCACGCGCGCCCGACCACGCGCGTCCGACCAAGAGTGCTTGCACCGCCGGCCTCGATCGCAACACGCAACATACAATACGCAACACGCAACATACAATACGCAACACGCAATAGACAGCGTTTCCTCCATCCCGGTATCATTCTTGCGGGTCTGGTACCGGTCTCAAGCCCGAACCTTCCGATTTCCGGTCCAGACTTCCCTCGTTTTCCAACGTCGCAACGCTCGCGAGACCCTTTCGAGTTGCAAGCAAAGAAGATCACTACATAGATCCTTATCAACCTCCTCAAATCCTCGGGTCCCTCGGCTTCCCCATCGCGTCGAGGTTTTGCCTCTAAATTGCGCCCCCAGGCATATCTTTCAATCGCCCAGCATCTCTGGTCATCTCGTACCACCAGTTCCAAATTCTGTCTCCGTCGAGTTCCCTCCATTCCCTCCGCAGCGAAGCCGACCTCCTGCCCCTGGTGACGAGATCCCTCCTCTACCGCCATGTACAATGCAGCCTACACTTTTGGCAACCCGGCCTTCAATCAGCCTGGCGCGCCGCAGCAGCCTCAACAACAATCACCTCAGCAGCAACAGCAGGGGCAGCCCAATCCGCAGATGATGTTTAACCAACAGCAGCAATTCGGCGCTATGCAGCAAGGAGGTTTCAATCCTGGACCCAATCCTCAATTGATGCAGGGCATGCCGGGTGGTATGATGCAGAACCCAGGGATGGCCGGTTTACCTCCCAATGGACAAAGTGAGTTCTGTCTTTGCCTCTAAGGAGGCCCCCCCCCCCCCCCCCCCCTTTTTTTTTTTTTTCTTCTTCTTCTTCTTTTCACCTTCCTCTTTTCTTTCGTTTGATGTTTCCTCTTCTGTGTATCACCGCAGAAGAATAACCTGACCTGATGTGAAAGCTGATTGACCACTAACGGATGAGAAATGTAGTGCCTGTATACCCTCAGCAGTTCCATGCTGGAGCATACGGTCAAATGATGCCTGGGGGCATGCCGCCAAACTTTGTGCCAAATAGTTATATGATGGCAGGTGGTATGCAGGGATTCCCGATGAACCAGCCGGCTATGAACCCTCAGCAGATGCAGATGATGCAGAGAATGCAAGCGCAGCACGCCGCTCAGCAAGCGGCACAGCAGCACCAGCACCAGCATCCGCACCAGCACCAGCACCAGCATCAACATCAGCATCAGCACCAGCACCAGCAACCACAGCAACATCATCCACAAGGTCAACAAACGCAACAGCATCACCAGCAGGTACAGCAATCGCAACATCACCATCAACAGCAACAGGCGCAGCAATCGCAACAGCATCGCCAGCAAGGACAGAAACCGCAACAACAACAACAACAACATATGCAGCAGCTACCTCAACAACAACAACAACAACAACCGCAACCACAACAGAAACAGCAACAGCAACAGCTGCATCAACACCAGCTGCAGCAACAACAGCTTCAGCAACAACAGCTACAGCAACAACAGCTACAGCAACAACAGCTACACCAACAACAGCTGCAGCAACAACAGCTGCAGCAGCAACAGCTACAGCAACAACAGCTACAGCAGTCCCTTCAGCCGCAGATGAAATCAGGCACAAATCCAGTTGCCGTTCCACAAAGACCTCCAAGCGCCGCTCGAGCTACGCCAACGAATGCCATGCACCATCAGCAGCAACCGCAGTTCAATAATACTCCGCAGCTTCAAGCCCAGACTCAAACTCCTCATAATCCGCAACAGACTTTTGCTTCAGGCACGCCGCAGACACCGACTTTCGCAGCCAATCAGGGCGCAGGAACTGGCCTCTCAACATCTGCAACACCAATGAGCCCCGCGACAGAATCTTGTGAGAAGGAGAGGTTCGCGCTGCTACTAGATATTAACCATGAGCTATTGTACGAGTCAATACAGATCCAGAATACACAACATGAGCTGAAGAAGGAGAACCCACCGGCAAGCGGCAATCCAGCAGAGCGGAAGCCCACCGAAGAGGAGACTTTATTTCAACAAGATTACTTCCAGTATGTATTATTACCACTACCGCCGCCCCTATCACACGCCAATGACTACGTTTGTGCTGACAATCTTGTCACAGGTGTATGAGAAGATTACAGACAAACTTGTCTTACATGGCTGCTCTGGCAGACCGCAAACCTGAGGTTAAGGCTCCTCCGTGTCCGGCCTATCTCAGCGCTCCTCCACTGAATCTGTCGCTCAAGTTAAGGGCACCCCCTATGCCACTCGAAGGTCAGGATCAAAACATGGACACCCTGGCGGATAGACGAGAACGAGACAAGTCACTCAAAGACCTATATTCCAGACTGCAAGCTGTCTTTCCCGGAATTGATCCCAAGAAAGAACCTGTTTATCGTCTGCCGGGACCAGGCCAGAAACCAGGTCTGCATGGTTCGAATCAAGCGAGTCCTACTGTCCAACAAAATGCCCAGATGCCAGGCATGACGATGCCAACTGCCAACCCCGGCATGGTGGGATGATGTACACAGCACAAATAGTGCAGGTTGTTGTTGAATCGTGAATGTGAAGATCCTTTTATGAAACGTAATACGCACTGATGACGACTACGACTACGACATTTGTTGGCGGAAATAAAAGTTGTCCGAGTTTATTCCCTGTAAGATTGTGCTGTTTAGAACAAAGGCGTTGTTGGCATTGGAAAAGTTGACTCTGCAACGAGTCGAGATAGCTTCGCCTTTCTCTTGCTCGACGAGTGGCAGAGGGGAATGAAAGAAAGACTAAATTAGTACTCGAGGTTGTGCCTTGTAGACAATTGATTTCTGGTACACACCTGGGTGTTGAGTGACGAAGATGATGATGCGATTAAAAAATTCATGAAATTTCTGCTTGTTCATCCTTTAGCGCGTTTTTTTTGTTCAATAATTACGCGCATGCAGACGCATTGAGCATTACATGTAAACTCTACTTCTGCCATGATGGACAGTGCCATCCTGATCAACGTCTCGCATGGAAAGTATGGGAACAGACCAGGCCGGATCTTGTGCTGTTCGAATGATCATCACAGAGTGAAGAAGGTGCTTGATGACGTGCTCATGCATCTTTCCGCGTACCCGAGGCTCACATTGGTTTTCGACACGATTCGACGCCGGAGCCGCCTCGCGGCCCTGGCTTTACAGCAAACTAGACACGTCCGGTCGTGTCCTGAGTCCAGATGCGAACCTGATGGTTTACGAAGCTCGTGGCCCGTGGCACATGGAAGTGTGCAGATGCGGGTTTGTGCATCAGGGGCGAGAGAGGGGGAGGTGGGGTCACGGATGAGGGGTAGTAACGGTACACGTGGGTACTTACTTCCGGCCGTTCCACTCGGGCAATACCAAGGTACAGAGACTCGTCACCCAACAAGCTTGACCATCCAGGCTGGAGCGTGGAGTGGGCCGCTCCCGCGATTGACCAATGATGAGGCATGACTGAGACCTACTGGATACTAGACTTATGCCCATGCAGCAAGGGACCAATCTAATCAGCGGGCAAAAAATGCGGCGTCCATACACAGGCAAGGCAGGTGGGTGAGCTGGGAAGAGTCGGCCAGACCAAGAAGGAAAAAAAAAAAAAAAAAAAAAAAAAAAAAAAAAAAAAAAAAGTTTCCTCCCTATTAGTCCCGCTTCCGGATATGAACTGTTTACCCTCCCCTCTGTCCACAAACCTTTTTGTCTACGACGAGGGAAGAAGAGAAGAGTAACCCTGCTTGTTGCTTCTCTGGCAGATGATTGCGAGGTAAAGCTTGAGGCCTGTCCAAGAAAGCTCTGGAAACGACATTCCGAGTTTTCTTGCCCAGTTGTCGCTAGCAGATCCAACCCGCACCCCCGAGTGGAATTGTGCTTCTTCTGCCCCGCCATACTTTTTCTGTCGTCTCTTCTCTTTTTTTTCTCTTCCTCCTGCTTCAAGTCTTATAACCCAACCCCGAACATACTTACCCCGATTCAAGGATGGCTTCCAAAGCGCTGCCGCCGTCCTCGGCGCGGTTTGCGAGCGCGGAAGACGAAGGTCTTACCTGCCTCGAGCTCGAAGATGGCTCCGCCTACACTGGCTACAGCTTCGGAGCCGCCAAGAGTGTTGCTGGAGAGCTGGTCTTCCAGACAGGCATGGTGGGATATCCCGAGTCTCTGACAGATCCCTCCTACCGCGGACAGATTCTCGTCATTACCTTCCCGCTCGTGGGGAACTACGGTGTGCCTTCGCGCGAGACGTTGGATGAGCTGCTCGGCGATCTGCCCGCCCACTTCGAGTCCTCCCAGATCCACGTTGCCGGTGTCGTCGCAGCTTCGTACTGCGGCGAAGATTACTCTCACTTTCTGGCTACCTCGTCACTGGGAACCTGGTTGAAGGAGCAGGGGGTCCCCGCCATGTATGGTGTTGATACCAGAGCCCTGACCAAGAAGATTCGGGAAAAGGGCAGCATGCTGGGCAAGATGAAGCTGCAGATCAAAGGTGCCGAGACCGTCAGCCCTGCCAGAGGCGCTGTTGTGAAGGCTCCCATTGAGCAATTCGAGGAGATTGACTGGGTGAACCCGAATGAGAAGAATCTCGTGGCTGAGGGTGAGTTCCATCCTCCCGTACCTTGGCATATCTCTGTCTTTTTAGTGTGTTTTATAAAGAAAAACAAAAAAGAAAAAGAAAGAAAGAAAAAAAACGAGAAAAAAAAAAGAAGATGCAGAAGTAGAAATCTATACTCATTGCCGTGTTCTTTGTAGTGTCTGTCAAGACTCCTAAGCTGTATACGCCACCCACTTCTGTGGCCATTCGCAAGCATCCTTCGGGTCGACCCATTCGCGTCTTGTGTGTCGATGTTGGTATGAAATACAATCAGCTCCGATGTTTCCTCAAGCGCGGAGTCGAGGTCATGGTCTGCCCTTGGGATCACGACCTGGTCAAGGAGGCTGGAGATCAGTATGATGGTCTCTTTCTCTCCAACGGACCGGGTGATCCTTCCATTCTTGACGTCACCGTCAAGAACGTGCAGGCTGTCATGGAAAAGAACAAGACTCCTGTCTTTGGTATTTGCTTGGGCCACCAACTGCTCGCCCGTGCATCTGGAGCCAAAACCAGCAAAATGAAGTTTGGTAACCGCGGCCACAACATTCCCTGCACAAGCTTGGTCACTGGAAAGTGCCACATCACCTCTCAGAATCATGGCTTCGCTGTTGATGCCAACAGTCTGCCTTCTGGCTGGAAGGAGCTCTTCGTCAACGCCAACGACGGCAGCAACGAGGGCATCATGCATGTTGACAAGCCCTACTTCAGTGTTCAGTTCCATCCCGAGAGCACGCCTGGTCCTCGTGACACCGAGTTCCTCTTTGATGTTTTCATCAACACCATTGTTGACTGTACAGAGAACCCAGCGCTTCTGCAACAACCTGTGAGCTTCCCGGGTGGTACCATCGAGGAAAATGAGGCACTTCACCCTCGTGTTCATGTCAAGAAGGTTCTTGTTCTTGGCAGTGGTGGTCTCAGCATTGGACAAGCTGGCGAATTCGATTACTCTGGCAGCCAAGCAATCAAGGCTCTGAAGGAAGAGGGCATCTACACGGTCCTCATCAATCCCAACATCGCCACCATTCAGACATCAAAGGGCCTTGCTGACAAGGTGTACTTCCTGCCTGTCAATGCCGAATTTGTGCGCAAGGTCATTCACTACGAACGGCCGGATGCCATCTACGTCACGTTTGGTGGTCAAACTGCTTTGCAAGTAGGCATTCAGCTGAAGGATGAGTTTGAAGGATTAGGAGTCAAGGTTTTGGGTACTCCTATTGACACCATCATCACTACAGAGGACCGTGAGCTTTTCGCTCGTTCCATGGACTCCATCGGCGAAAAGTGCGCCAAGTCAGCATCTGCTTGCAGCGTTGAAGAGGCCATGCGCGTCGTCAAGGACATTGGCTTCCCCGTCATTGTCCGCGCTGCCTATGCCCTCGGTGGTCTCGGCAGTGGCTTTGCCAACAATGATGATGAGCTGCTCGACCTCTGCCACAAGGCTTTTGCTGCTAGTCCTCAGGTGCTCATTGAGCGGAGCATGAAGGGATGGAAAGAGATTGAGTATGAGGTGGTCCGAGATGCTCAGGACAACTGCATTACCGTGTGTAATATGGAAAACTTCGATCCTCTGGGCATCCACACAGGCGACTCCATTGTTGTTGCGCCTTCTCAGACTCTGTCTGATGAGGACTACAACATGCTGAGAACGACTGCTGTCAACGTGATTCGTCACCTTGGCGTTGTGGGCGAATGCAATATCCAGTATGCTCTTAATCCATTTTCGAGAGAATACTGCATTATCGAGGTCAATGCACGTCTTTCACGTTCTTCGGCCCTGGCTTCCAAAGCCACTGGATATCCCTTGGCTTTTATTGCCGCTAAGCTGGGCCTCGGTATCCCTCTCAAGGAGATCAAGAACTCTGTCACCAAGTCAACTTGCGCATGCTTCGAACCATCTCTGGACTACTGTGTCGTCAAAATGCCTCGATGGGATCTCAAGAAATTCACCCGCGTGTCTACGCAACTGGGCTCCTCCATGAAGAGCGTAGGTGAGGTCATGAGCATCGGTCGATCTTTCGAAGAAGCTATTCAAAAGGCTATTCGCTCCATCGACTTCCACAACTTGGGTTTCAATGAGACTCCTGCCTTGATGTCCATTGATGATGAGCTTCAGACTCCCTCTGATCAGCGTCTCTTCGCCATCGCCAACGCCATGCACGAGGGCTACTCTGTCGATAAGATCTGGGAGATGACCAAGATCGACAAATGGTTCTTGCGCAAGCTGAAGGGTCTGAGCGACTTTGCAAAGGAAATGAGCCGATTCACCACTCAGGACATTGCGCGATCTCCCGATCTGCTGGTGCAGGCCAAGCGCCTCGGATTCTGCGACCGTCAGCTCGCTAAGTTCTGGGACTCCAACGAGATTGCTGTTCGCCGCATGCGACTCGAAGCCGGTATTCGACCCTTCGTCAAGCAAATTGACACAGTTGCTGCTGAGTTCCCGGCCTTCACCAACTACCTGTACCTCACCTACAATGCCAGTGAGGACGACGTTTCGTTTGACGACCATGGCGTCATGGTTCTGGGCTCTGGCGTCTACCGCATCGGTTCATCGGTTGAGTTTGACTGGTGCTCCGTTCGCGCCATTAGAACCCTGCGCAGCACAGGCTTCAAGACGATTATGGTCAATTACAACCCCGAAACTGTCAGTACCGATTATGATGAAGCCGACAAGCTCTACTTTGAGAACATCAACCTCGAAACTATCTTGGATATTTACCAGCTGGAAGCCGCTAGTGGTGTCCTCGGAGCCATGGGCGGACAAACCCCCAACAACATCGCCCTGCCCCTTCACCGCGCCGGTGTGAAAATCCTCGGTACCTCGCCCGAGATGATCGACATGGCGGAGAATCGGTACAAGTTCTCGCGCATGTTGGACCGTATCGAGGTTGATCAGCCGATGTGGAGGGAGCTCACCAGCTTTCCCGAGGCTCGAGAGTTTTGCAACTCCGTCAGCTACCCGGTGCTCGTCCGACCGTCATATGTGCTTTCTGGTGCTGCCATGAACACGGTATATTCTGAGAAGGACCTGGAGAGCTATCTGCAGCAAGCCGCCGAGGTCTCCCGCGAACACCCGGTGGTTATCTCCAAGTACATTGAGAACGCCAAGGAGATTGAGATGGACGCTGTTGCCAAAGATGGTGTTGTCGTCGGCCATTTCATCTCTGAGCATGTAGAGAATGCCGGTGTCCACTCTGGCGATGCAACTCTGATCCTGCCTCCTCAGGATCTGCAGCAGGCTACCATTGAGAGAATCGAAGAGGCCACTCGCAAGATTGGCGCTGCTCTGAATGTCACTGGTCCATTTAATATTCAGTTCATCGCCAAGGACAACGATATCAAGGTTATCGAGTGTAACGTTCGTGCCTCTCGATCATTCCCCTTTGTCTCGAAGACTATGGGAGTAGACTTGATCGAGATGGCCACCAAGGCAATCATGCACCAGCCTTTCACAGAGTACCCTGCCACCACCATTCCGCCCGATTGCGTCGGTGTCAAGGTGCCGCAATTCAGTTTCTCCCGTCTCTCCGGTGCCGATCCTGTTCTCGGTGTGGAAATGGCCTCTACCGGTGAGGTTGCCTGCTTCGGCGTGGACAAGTACGAGGCTTACCTGAAGGCACTGTTGTCTACCGGCTTCAAGATCCCCAAGGCCAATATCCTGCTGTCTATTGGATCGTACAAGGACAAGGGAGAGCTGCTCCCTTCGATCCAGAAGTTGCAGCGCATCGGATACAAGCTGTTTGCCACTGCTGGTACGGCTGATTTCTTGCAGGAACATGGTGTCCAGGTTCAATACCTCGAGGTGCTCGGTCGCGATGAAGACATCAGCTCCGAGTTCTCTCTGACGCAGCATCTGGCTAAGAACATGATTGACTTGTACATCAACCTGCCGTCAAACAACAAGTACCGTCGTCCGGCCAACTACATGAGCAAAGGATATATGACGCGTCGCATGGCCGTTGACTACCAGATCCCCCTGGTGACGAACGTGAAGAATGCTAAGATTCTGGTTGAAGCCATTGCACGTCATGTCTACTTGGATGTTTCAAAGCGCGACTTCCAGCTTAGCGACATGGCCCCTCCGCCCCCGGCCAAGTCTGCCATGACTCCCGAGATGCAGGCCACGCTTCCCTCCATCAGTTCAGTGACGGAAAGCCCTCGCCGACGGCCTGTCGATGGCGGGCTGACTTCACCACTGCGTGCTGGACATATCGAGGAGCTTACCTTGCCGGCGGGCATCCAGCAGAGCTTCTCCATTAGCCCATCGGTGATGAAGCTCATCTCTCAGCCGTCCGTCTTCAAAGAGGCCAATGTGCTGTCAGTGAGCAAGTACAGTCGTGCTGATCTGCATCTGCTGTTTACGGTTGCCCAGGAGATGCGCCTCGGAGTTCAGCGTGCGGGAGTCTTGGATATCCTTCGCGGACGCGTTCTGTGCACTCTCTTCTACGAGCCCTCAACTCGAACGTCTTCTTCGTTTGATGCTGCCATGCAGCGCCTGGGCGGTCGGACTATCGCCGTCCCCGCGTCACAGTCGTCAGTGAAGAAGGGTGAGTCCCTGCAAGACACGTTGCGCACTTTGGCTTGCTATGGCGACGCCATTGTGCTTCGACACCCTGATGAGAACTCGGTGCATGTGGCCGAGAAGTACAGTGCCGTTCCTGTGATCAACGGAGGAAACGGCAGTAAAGAGCACCCCACACAAGCCTTCTTGGATCTCTACACCATCCGAGAGGAGCTCGGCACTGTCAAAGGTCTGACAATCACCTTTTTGGGCGACCTTCTCTATGGCCGAACTGTGCACTCCTTGGTTCAGCTCTTGCGACACTACCAGGTCCAGGTGCAACTGGTGGCTCCCAAGGGTCTGGAGCTGCCCGAGGATGTTCGAGAACAGCTGGCGGCGTCGGGCCAACTGCTTTGCGAATCCGAGACGTTGACGCCGGAAATCATTGCCCGCAGCGACGTCCTTTATTGCACTCGCGTACAGCAAGAGCGCTTCGAGAGTGTCGAGCAGTACGACAAGGTCAAGAACTCGTATCGCGTAGACAATGCTGCTCTAAAGCACGCCAAGAGCCAAATGGTGGTGATGCACCCCCTTCCGAGGAACGAGGAGGTTGCCGAGGAAGTCGATTTTGACCAGCGCGCGGCGTACTTTAGACAGGTGAGTTTTTTTTTGGTATTTTTTTCTTGATATTTTTTCTACTCTGCCATGTCTTGCTTCACAATCGCCCAGTGGCAGCAGCGCTCGGAAAGGAAAGCTAACGAAAAACGGAATAGATGCGCTATGGACTGTACTGCAGGATGGCGCTGTTGGCTCTCGTCATGGCTCCTTCGTGAGGCTTCGCTGGCCTCGCTCCATGTTTCCCACATTGTGTTTTCCCCGTCCCCCCTCTCTCTGCATGGCCAAGAGCCGGTTTGAAGCGAGGCAGGATTTGACTTGATGATTCATTTCTTTTTCTTTCCTTTTTTTCATGAGAAAAGAAAAAGATGGCAATCAAACCCAAAATTTGGCGTAGAATCGAGAAATCATTTAGATTGGCGGTAGATGTTTTGTAGTTCAAGGTTATTGGTATATATGGCAGTTTTCTTCTCGGGTAGTTTCATGAGCTGCATGGGTCATCGTACGTGTTGAAATGAATAGCAGTCGCGGGACTCGATTGCATGCGCTAGCTTAGATATGTGTGGGGATGATGTATACGTGTATACGTGTATACGTGTATACGTGTATACGTGTATATGTGTATATGTGTATATGTGTATGTATGTATGCACGCATGCATGTATGCGTGTACATGTGCGGAGGTGGTGTGTATATATACGTCGGGAGCTACTTGTATGATACGTTTCGTGTGCGTGTAGATGGCACGACTTGGCGGTGTGAGGATATTAGAAGGCAGATGGATGCCCAAGCATACTGTACTTGTTTTATGACTTGCTAGTGCATACTCTGAGTAGTTTTGTATATTTTCTTCAGCTCATACTTGATGCGGAGACTTTTCGCGATGTTCATCATGCTGGAATTCCGAGTTGTTTTCCGTGACACAATGTATCACATTGACGTAAACGCACGCACATGCCTATACGCACAACACAAGATCCGCCAACGACTAGCTCAGTCGATTCTTTTTACAAAAACGTGGAAAGATTCCACGACCCTGCGACTGAGATGTCGTGTCTTGGCTACCGTGTACAACTTCACATTCCTCGTACAGTGAGATGATGTGCATAGATGACGACACGAAAGGCGGTGCCCCATCGCAAGGCTACATACCATCCCATCTGTCCGTCTATCGATATTGACCACCGTGCCTCCTGCAGGCCACCAGCGTCCCTCGGTCCAGCTCAACAACGACATCCAGGCCGGTCAGCGTCTCGGTGCGATGCGAAACGACGAGCACGGTGCACTGCGCAAAGGCCTCGTCCATGACGGCCCTCATGCGGGAATCGGTGTCCGAGTCGACGCTGCTGGTCGCCTCGTCGACGATCACGATGCGACTTGCTGTTCTGGCGTGGTGGAGTAGCGCGCGCGCAAGGCTGAGGAGCTGCTTTTGGCCGTGCGAGAGGGATACGCGCGATAGACTGGTGTCGAGGCCGCCGTTGGCGGAGATGTGGTCCCAGATGCCTACGCGGGTGAGGGCTTCTCTCATGGCGGCATCCTGGTCGTCGTGGGTGTTCTCGGGGGTTCCTGGTGCGGAAAAGGGGTTGAGGTTGTCGCGGACGGAGCCGCTTAGTTCGATGGCGTCTTGGGGCAGCGTCGTGATGCGCCGGCGGAGGTCCTGGCGGGGGAGGGAGGTGATGTCTGTGTCGTCGATGAGGATGGTGCCGGTGTAGTCGAGGAGTCGGAGGAGGGTGAGGAGGAGGGAGCTCTTGCCACTGGACACGGGGATGAGTTTTTTTTTTCAGCGAGTATATATATTTATGTGTGTGTGTGTGTGTGTGTATGCGCGCGCACGCGTGTCAAGATGGGTTGAATAGAATCAGGAAGATGCAGAGCGGTAGTGACGAACCTGCCTGTTCGGCCGATGATGCCTACTTTTGAGCCTGGCTCGATGACGACTGACACGTTTTTGAGGACGGGTGGCTGCGATTCCGAGGTGGTGCTGGAGGAGACGTTCTTTGTTAGTAGGGTCTGGAAGAAAATAGGCTAAGAAGAAAGGTAAAAGTAATAGAAAGATGAAAAGATAAAAACAAAGTAGATGAAGAGCTAATATAAGAAAAAGAAAATAAAAAACAAAATCAAGAATAAAGGAAAAGAAAAAGTAAATAGTCTAAAAAGGGGAAAAGAGGAGGGGAAAAAACGGCGTCACCTACTCATATCTCGCACAAACATCCCGCAGCTCAATCTTGCCAAGCTGCGGCCATTCCCGCAACGACATGATACTCGTGGTCTCCTCCGCATCGGCTTCAAATGGCGTCTCGGCCAGGAACGTCTTGAGCCGCGCAATGGCGCCCAGTGACGTCTCGAGTCGGATCCATGAATTCATCAACATGGCGAGCACTTCACTGAACATCATGACGTTCAGCAGCGCGAGACCAATGGCGCTCTGGGTCGTGATGCCGGGAACTTTCAGTGCAATGGCCACGAGGGCGACGGCGCTAACGGTGACGTATAGGTCCAGGATGAGGGTGAGCCAGCGTTGGATGCAAAACATGTAGTAGTACGGCTTCTGTGAGTAGTTTAGATGGCGGAGAGACTCGCGGAGAATGTCTGTCTGCCAGGCGAAGGCGCGGATGTGTTGGATGCCCGAGGCTGTTTCGGTGAACTGCGTGTAGAGGGGGGCTTTGGCCTCGAGGTCGAGGTGTCGGATCTGGCGGGATGTGCGGAGGTAGAAACTCTGAAGGATGTACAGCGCGGCGAGGAAGAACGGGATGATGGCGGCTGCGTACTTGGCTCCCGAGGCGATGATGATGAGGTCTACCAGTGCGGCGCAAAGGTCTGGACAGAGTTAGCCACGGGGAGGGGACTGCTTAGATGGTAAAGTCAAAGGGGATCCGGGTATTGACTCACAGATGAAGAATTGGGAAAAGGCTGCTGGTAGGACTTGATTTACGAGTGTCATGTCTTGACTGAATCTGCGATTTGCGTTAACAGCAGACAAGGAGAAAGAAAGGAGGGAGGATGAGGAAGCTCGACTTGTTGACTTCTGCTGCCTACCGGTTGAGAATGGATCCTGTATCGGTCTTGGAAAGGAACGTAAGAGTGGCACTGGTGCTGTGATTAGAATAATGCTATCCGTGTAATTGAAGGAAATCTGCGAAACGCTTACTTCATAACTCGATCTACAAGCAGCCAGTGGAGCGACTCGGCAGACGTTGGGACGAGCTTCATCATGAACAGCCTGGGAATCTCATCAGCATGTGTTCATGTTCCCCCCTTCCTGGTACCGTAGAGGTGACATTCGCACACCCCTTTCGGAAAAGTATTTGACGTACGTGAGCATTGCCATGCTGCATAGAAAGCTAGTGCCTCCCAGGACAGCAAACCCAGCAAACCAAGTATTGTTATTCGGATCTGACTCCAGCCATATACGCATCAAAATGGCTTTATTTTAGCGCATCCATCAACAAAACAGAAAGGATAAGAAAAAAAAAAGTCAGTTTCGTCTGCTGCAATTGCGAGAATCGATCGCGGGCCGGTCAAGAAGAGAGTATCTTGCTTACACGGCATCTTTGCCCAGGCTGCTGATAAGGCGACCAGGATAACCCAGGGGACAAAAGCCCATACCCCGATGGACTCAAGGTAGAATTTGTATAAGCTCATGTCACCCCTTTGACGCATGGATGTTTCTTTGGCTGAGTTCTCGCGTGCATTAGAGGGTGCTTTGACGTCGATTGTCGTCGCGGTGTTCCCTGAGTTCGCAGAATGGGAGTTGCTTGATGTGGCTGCTGAGTCTGGCGAGCTTTGTCCATTGGGGGTGCTTGTGTCTTCTGCTTCGGTACTTTTGCCGAAACCAGCGTCTCCTAACTGTTTTACTTCAGATATTGATTTCTCCGAGACGTTGCCATTCTCGTTGAGCATGATGACGTGGTCAGCCATGTCCAGTTCGTCTAGAATGACGGTGCAATTATTAGTTTCTTCTTCTTCTACTTTTTTCTTATTCGTCTCATATCTCAACGCGAATAGTTCCCCAAATTAATGACGTAAAAGGAATGAAAAGAGAGTCTCCTTACATAAATGCGTAGCCAAAACAGTCGTCGTCCGAGATGTTCGCATCAGTCCATTTCGATCAAACAAATTGCGGAAGATGGCTCGACCAGTGCGTGCATCAAGAGCACTGAAGATGTTGTCTAGGACCAGAATCTTCCTACGAGAGTAAAGAGCTCTTGCGAGGGCCTGCCAAAAAAAAAGGAGGAGAAGGGCAGTCAGTATCATAAGAGAAGACGCAAACCAGACTTGAGAGCACGCAATCTTACTATCCGTTGCCGCTGTCCTCCGCTGACATTCATGCCAGAACTGCCCACGAGGAAGCTATCACCGTTTGATAACTGTGTTAAATCTTGTTCCAGGAGACAAGCTCGCAACACGGTTCTATACCATTCGGGATCGAAGGAAGTCTGGCCTAGAATATTGTCACGGATGGACGTGTTTCTGAGCCAAGAGGTCTGATCGCAATATGCCATGTCGACGTGGTTTGTTTGGACTGATCCAGAGATGACGCTGGTTTCTCCCAGGAGACTGCGCAACAGAGTCGTTTTCCCGGAGCCTACAGGACCGAGAATCAATGTCAAGCTAGCATGTTTAATGCTGATGTTCACGTCTTTCAATATCGGATCCGCGCGGCCAGGGACCCCCAGTGACGCATCTATGAGCTGGATAATCGGCTCGCCGTGCATCATTTGAGGTACAGGCTTCATAGGAGCAAGCTGCACATCACTCCTCGGTGATGCTGTTCTCAATACCAGCAGAGGGGCAGTCTTTAAAAATCGTTGGTCGATCTGGTCATCCAGCAGCAGAAACTGCTGTATCCGACTGAAGCAGCTTGCCAGGCTCACAAATCGCGGAAACGCGTTCAGAACCACTTCAAGAGGACTGGAAACTAGAGCAACGACAGAAAGAGTAGCAAAGGCCTCGGCCGCAGAGAGTCGCTTGGCGGAATTCGCCCAGAAAAGGCCGCCGGCCATGACGACTACCGGAGTGATGTTGCTGGATAGAGTGGCTTTATAAAATTTGCCGTCAGCGGGAGATCAGAGACGGCCGACAACTAGGGGCGAGTGGCATATAACACGTCTTACTAATGGCATATAGCATGATGCTGAGGACCCTCATTTCCTTGGACTTATCCACCTCTTTCACGCGAAGGGTTTGGAGGAAGGTAGCAACATCTTGGGAGAGACCGGTCATTTTCAGTCCTTTGAGCTGCGATAGAATGCCTGAAGTAGTCGCCACACGCTCCTGTATGCTCTTGTTCCAAGCCTTTCGAGCTGGCCCCATCCTCTTGGCTGCTGAGAGAGAGATGATTGTAGAGACTAGATAGACATGTGTGAGCACTTTCTTGATGAGTCGCAATCTTTCGAACTAGCTTGTTGTGCGTGAGATAGCATGTTGACCCAAGACTCACGCAAAGCTGGTACAATGACCAAGAACGAAGCTCCACCGACAAGGGTGGCAAGGAGAAACATTGCGAGTGCGAGCTCAATTATGCCCGCCCAAATGTCATGCAGTACGGTGAGACCGCCGACAATTCCCTCGATATCTGTACTCATGAGCGTAACAGCCGCCGATTGGCTGGCATCAGAAAGATTGAGCCGAAGTGCCTTGTCGAACACGACTGAGGCTAGTTGTCCCCGGAGCATGGTTGCAAACCGGTAGAACAAGTGCTTTGAATATGCTTTGGTGATCTTGTAATAGTTAGTTCGTGCTGTTCTCTGCAAATGTTCGAAAACAGAGTTCACTGCAGAACCGGACGGAAGAGAAAAAAAAAAGAGTAGACTCCTACTGTTATGCCGAAATACACCAGGACCGTGGCTCCGATGAGGCCGCTTGTCACCTCGGTCTGTACGTTCTTGTTGCCGATGGACTTGACAATGGCGCGGAGCAGAAGGGGCTGAGAAAAATTGAAACCAGTCAGGCAGAGTCGTGGGATGAGCGTGGCAAGAAATGGCCGGAGGAGTGTCCTGAAGCATGTTCTTGGCAAACAATATCTGGACGCCTTGTTGACTGCCAAGTAGCTGTTAGTCTTTGTTCGCCGTCGTCAGACGAAATCGCGAAAGGCAAGAATGGAAGGAAAAGAACAGGAAATAGATAATGGAAATAAGAATAAAAATAAAAGAAATAATATAGGAAGAAAGAAATTGTGAAATTACCCGTCTCCCATCTCGAGCGAAACTTGACAAGCAGCATGCTAGAATCAAACTCCGGTCCGAGATCGCCAAGATCATCGACGCTCATGACTCTTTGGAAGCCAGTGAGCAGCGTTCGGTTCAGCCAGAGGAACAAAGAACGAGTCCAGAAGCCGCTCGTTACCTCGGGTCCCATTGATGGTTGGAATAAGGCTGAACGCAATAGCGGCCGTTTGGACGTTTCAATCACGAGAAGCAGAAAAAGCTTGAGCACTACCGTGGTGATTTTCAGTGCGCCGATGGAACCTAAATCTGGGCGAAGGAAGCACGACCGCGCTTTCGCCACGTCAAAAAGCATCGTCACGGAGAGATAGATGCTCAAGAATGCGGATGAACTTAGCAGTCTGCGGTGCTCGGTATATGCGACTGCCGCGATGCTCAGGGTGGCGATACACGACAACGACGCAGCAGCGAGGGATGAGCTGCTCGATCGAAACTTGCTGTCATCGTAGCTCCACAGGATAGCGGCGGCAAGTTCAATGGCGAGAAGAACAGTCACGGTGGCCTGGGAGGAGGAGAGGTGAGACATGGACGTGAGAAAATGGTTTCCAAGTCAGGATGGTGGCGAGCCAGAACTCAAGGCCGGGAGTAAAGGCGATGTGATGACCGACTCTTTGTTGGTACTTACTAGCTTGACTGACAAAAGTCGACCTCGGCGTGCGCAAATGGGCTTCTGCGCTAATCTGAGCACATATAAGGGCGAGGCAACCAGGAGGAGGCACGTTGGGAGGATGGTCAAGATGCTCTGCTCGAAAAGCAAGGTAAAGTCGAAGAGCGTCGAGACTCGAGGACCAAACACGTCATCCTGCGTTCCGACGGTGGAATTCGAGCGACTAGAGTCGAAATCCATGATGAGAAACGGCTCCAGATCATACAATGTTTTTTCTTCTTCTTGTCACAATAGCCAGGTAAGAGATTTCATGAAGAAAAGTCTCGTGAATGTCCCAGAGTAGTGTGGCAGAACGGAGCGAAAGGCTCGAGTTAATATGGGAGATCGGGATTCGGAAAGGCGGGAGAACCCGGGTCGACATCGAGTGGACGGGCCGTCTTGGCCGAATGCTGGATAGATCCCCGTGATATGTCCTGTATCCTACGATAGCCGAAGTCTCGTCTTGTCTTATCTATAGCCTCAATGTCAACGATTTGCTGCGTAGCTAACAGGACCAACATGACAGGGTTAGGACTGGACCAAACGTCCGTCGTCTCCACCAAGGAGAGAGATATGCTCTTCCCTGACATGCCCGGATTGCCGTCGCGTCCAGACTCTTGACTCGCCGATGCTGGAAGAGCGTCATGTCCTGGGCCAGGTCCATATCAGTGGTCGCCAAGTGACTACTTCGACAGATGATGCTGAGAAGTTACATTGCTGGATGTGGATCACGTCGCCCGGGGTCCGGGAAGAACTGAGTGGTTGTGATCAAGAACGCAGGAGGCTAGAGCTTGTTTTTCTTTTTCCCTTGTCACAGAATTCTATTGAATTGCAACACAGATGATACGAAGGACAGCGCGCCTCCAAATGAGGCCGGGCTATACATGGCATGAGAGTGCAACAACGCTCTCAAGTGTGACTCAACCAACGCACCAACCCCCCGTTCCCTGACGGGAAAAAAGAGATTATCCGAAAATCAGAGTGGAAAACACAATTAAGCATGTGTCAAGCTTCTATCTCGTAACTTGTCGAATAAGTAAATTCGAAACCTTGGACAGCCATGGCATGCGCATGCCGTTGTTCACCATCGCTCTCTAGGTGCTCAGTCGTCAAGGAGACGGCATGCCGTCTTCCACGACCAAAGCTTGGAAAAGTCTACACGTGAGGGCCGGAGGCACAGATGTCTCTTGGTTGTCTGCTTGAAACAAAGATGGACGGATCAATCGTGTCCCAAAGCCAGGTTCCGAATCCAATTTCTAGCATGCAGAGTGAATTGGTACACTACATAGCATGAGGCATGCCGACTCCCCAAGCCGTTGACGATTCCACCATTGACGCGCGCCAGGTGGCATATCCGAAAGATGCAACAACCCAGATGCCACCCCTGGGTGGAATAGGTCTCGCCAGAGATGCGCTCTTCGAGGCTGCTAATGCTGGGAATTCGTTAGCGGCCATTCGAGTACGCGAAAACGACCAGGTTCCGAATGGACGACCATCATCCTCGAGCCAGGTAAGGAACTAGTTTGCCGTATCGTGATCGAAGCATATGACTGGCGTCCAATGTAATTCAAGATGTCAAAGTCACGACCAGACGCCCGGGCTTGTGCTGTGGTGCTACCACATGCCATGAAGCTTTTGGTCGTCCGTCACTTGTGTCTTTCTGGGTTGCCATTCTGTCCATTGGCCGCATGCAATAGTTTTGGTCCTCGTGCAGCAGCACCGCTTCGAACTGCATGTATGATTATTCTCCAACACACGGGTTGATCGCTGAAAAGTATGCGGCGGCAGCATCTCGGTTAAAGCGGCTTCGTGGTGTTGAGTCTTGAGTCTGCAGTCTGCAGTCCGCAGTCCGCAGTCTCGCGTACTCGAAGACGATTGCTTCGCCACCACCCCATCGGCGCCTTGATCAGCCACACGTGCACGCGAGAAGCACCAGCCACAGAATAACACGTATGTAGACGTCATCCGATCCGCCGTCATACAATCACGCCGCCACGATGCAGCCATTGATCCGAAATCTCGTCCCGTCCCACCACCACCAGCATCACCAGCTGCATCGCCATCCAGCCTACACCCCAGACGAAAGGGGTTCCTAAAAAAATCAACAAAAAAGGGGCAAAAAAAAAAGAGAGACAAAAAAAAAATAAAAGAAGTCCTCCTTTCTCCCTCGCCAATCACTCCATGCGCCATACCCGCATCCGCGCCATTTTCCAATCCTCCAAAATGGCTCTGTACAATCCCCCGCCCCTTTCCGCCAAACTCATCTGTGAGTCCAGACTTTGAATTTGCATTTTTTTGTTTTCTTTCTCGCCATCCCCTGTCTCCTGTTCGGGGCCAATCCCCGCAATAAAACAATCGTCGGGGGTTCCTTTTTTTAACACGTAAAATCAAACCGGGATGCGGACAAAACTTCAAAACAAAACTCAAAGTCGCCCCAGCAGGATCCTCACCGCACGGCCAAGCCGAGCAGTTCACAAAAGGTAGCCTCTCCAGGTCGCAACTTCTCGCGTCCCCGACCCTCCAGTTCAACAAGTGGTTCGCCGAGGCGCAGGCGTCCAGCACGTCGCAGCCAGAGACGTGTACGCTCTCCACGGCCGAGCTGCCCTCGGGTCGTGTCTCCTCTCGCGTCGTCTACCTCAAGGAACTGGACAGCAAGGGCGGCTACGTCATCTACTCCAACTTTGGAACCTCGCGCAAGGCGGCGGACCTGGCGACGAATCCTCACGCGGCCCTCGTTTTTCACTGGGCCGCTCTGCAGAGGCAGGTGCGCGTCGAGGGCGTGGCGGCGCGGTATTCCGACGAGGAGAGTCAGCTGTATTTTGACACGAGGGTGAGGGGGAGCAGGATCGGGGCCTGGGCGAGCAGGCAGAGTCAGGTGTTGGAGCCGAGAGCCCATGGCGAGAATGGCGACGGGGATGGCGCCGATGACACTGATGACGGGAGGGCGCAGTTGGAGCAGTGGGTGGCCGAGGTGGAAAAGAAATTCGAGGGGCAGGATAGCATTCCTGTGCCTCACTTTTGGGGAGGTTTGAGGATCGTCCCGACCAGGGTGGAGTTTTGGCAGGGTAGAGATAGCCGACTGCATGATCGCTTTGTCTATGAGCGCGACGAGGGACGGGACGGCAATGATGATGAGTGGACTGTGAAGAGGTTAAGCCCATAGAGACTATACGTACAGACGGGCAGGAATGTTCAGAATATTCTTCCTGATGGCCTTTGGACCCTGCTTGGGATTACCTACGGAATGCGCCTAGAAAGAAGAAAGAAAGAAAAAAAAACACTCATATCCAAGTCGTTGCGGAACAGCAATAAAAGTGTAGAGATACGTCAAGATATATTAGGGTATTTATCTAGCGATGCTCAGTACTTGAGCTGTAACACAATCAAAGCACATTCCTATGTGAACCATCAATGCCAACAACACTCGCTCAAGCCGACAAAGTCCATTACATGCCCCCATTCCCCCTTTGTTTTTGCGTCGCAACACGTCCAATTTGGTCCATGTGGATGCGAGCTCATAAAATCCACAGCGCGCCTGCCTGCTCCATGGTGATGAGTAAAACGCGAAAAAAACGCCATGTTCCGATTTAGACCGCCTCAGAATGTATGCGTATGAAATCCAAAGCATCGAATGAATACATGAAAGGTTACAAGAACAAAAATAGAAACCTGGGTCCTGGATCCCGGAACCTGAAATCGGAATCTGGAGCCCGAAACTTGGAGTCGTCATGTTTTCGCTAAAGCCAGATGTGGTATGCCGCCGAGTAAAAGAGCAGTAGGAAGAAAAAGAAAAGAAAAGAAAAAACCAGTGGTCAAGTCAAAAATACGACGAGCCGTTCGCTTCTGTCCGCGGGGTGACGATTCTCAAAGATTCAGCGACTGGAGATTCCAAAGGAGTCAATGAAAGCCCCAATCCCGTGGCCATGGTGGAATCCGCCATCGTTTTGGATCTGCTATGGCCCAAGACAAAATTGCTGTCGTAGTCGTTGCTCGCGACACTCTCAGGCGGCGTTAATTCACGCATATCGTGATCGAGCTGTTGTCCTGCCAACTGCATGTCGACCATGGCATCAGCCAGGCAATCTTCGTCGCAAAGCGGCATGATACGGTAGTCTAGACTTTCCATGATGCATCGTTCCGTGACGTTGAGCTGATGATGCGACCATTTGCCTCGACCCCACGCGTTGCAATAATATTGCGTCTGTCGAGGCGCATCCACAGTAAATTTAGCGGCAATGACCAAGGCAGCAAGAACAATAATCTCGGGAGGCACAGAGTCGATATGAAGCATCTGGTGCTGTTGGTGTTGATAAACCAGAGACGTCGGGGGAAGACTATGCCGTTTGAGGTCAGGGGAACTAGAGGCATCAAGATATGGCGGACACGAAAGCCTCCAAGCCCGAGCAAACTTTTTATCCAAGCTGTCGAGGATGCATACTGCGAGAGCGACTGTCTCGATTGCCAGATCGGCCCGGATCAGCAGAGCCTGCACGTCAAGTACGGAGGCTGGAGTGAGCGAGGCTGAAGTCGGAATGAGATTGACGAGATGAACGGCAGGTCCTGTAATCGGGTGTTCATGAATTAGTTTCTGGCCATGATGCATGCATGATGATGCGTGCTGGGGGTGCGGAAGGAGAAGGGGGGTTCATATGTATGTAGGTAGGTATGTAAAGGTAGAGTCAATGTGCAGAGTCGGGACGCTGTACGACGAACCTCTGAATTTGCTTCCGCCAAGCTCGTCGACTGTCGGATGATCCGAGACGGATGTGCTGGGCGATTTGGTCTCCTTATACGTCGGAGGCGGCGTGGGCAAGTTGGAGAGCGGACGGTAGGTGAAATAAGCATTTGAGCCCGCGCAGCTTGCGCCGACATGATGAGGGTCATGCGGCCTCTGGTTGAGGTCGTCCCCCGTCACAGGCGGGTTGGCGTCTCGAGACATACTGGATAGTGTTTTGGTTTCCTTGATTGATTCAAGACCTGTCTTTCCCCTTCAATACGTCCAAGCCTCGGTGCAACAAGCCGGGGGGGCTCTCTCATATTTCAGCCAGGAGAAAAGCCGATATACAAGGCTTTCAAGCTTGTCAGTTGTCGAATCCGCCTGTTCCTCTTCAGCCGCGCGTTGGGCTGGTCTGGTGTGGTCTGGTCTGAGCTGAGCAGGACTGAGGGAGCTGTGCTGTGCTGCCCCAGTCAAACTGTTTGCGGTGGCGGTTTTGGTTGAGCAGAGAGCCTGGCGGAACAGGGATATGATGATGACGCGAGCGGGACCCTCCCTCCTTCACATGCGAACTGTCAACTATAAACTGCGCTGCGAGCCGCGACTGCAAGTTGCAAGCTGCAAGCTGCAAGCTCTGCAAAGCTGGACAATCGAGCGAGCGTATGGAGAAAATCCGGGGAGTGCGGCTGGCAAGAATGGTTGAACGAGCGGAATGCGTCCTGAGTTATGACGGCAAGATGGATGCTGGCTGGCTGGCTGGCTGGCTGTAAAGACGGGACGCAGACTGGCAAGGCAGGACTGGAGAGGGAGAGAGCGCCGTTGAGGCAGGAGGGGAGCCGCCATTGATAATAAACGAGTTTGGCCTCCTAGTTGCCCGGCGGCCGGCCGGCCTAGCTGCCGTTGCTCACTCAGCCTGACCTTGCCTGACTTGCCTGACTTGCCTAACCTTGCCTACCTTGCCTGGCCCTGATCACCGGCTTCAATGTCAACTCTATCTGGCCGGGCCGGTTGGACCACGCCATGGCATGCACCAAAACAAGCGACGTCCCTGAGACCCAGACCCAGAGCGTCGTCAACACGAGCCGGGGTGCGACCTGCGCTAAGTGGGGGCTGGACCAGACCACACGGCTCTCAGGAGCCATCTCCCATCTCCGAGCCCTAGGCACGCCAAGCCTCCAATGTTCCGCCAGTCGTGCGTGCGTGCTCCCCCATTGTTCGTGGAGACTGGGCTCTGTCTGTCTGTCAGTCTGTCTCGTCCCTCTTAGTGCACTGCCGCCATGTCACCTCACTTGTCGTCTCCCTGGGCATCGCGTGCCGACAAGGCAGGCGCCAACGAGCCTCCGATGCACCAGTGGGGCCAGAGGCAGACAAGGCAAGGAAGGTAACAAGGCAGGCTAGGGCCTTACTTCCTTCCGACACTTGAACCACCCAAGTTGTTTTCTCAGATCGAGGAACACGCCCCCCCCCCTTCCATCCCTTCCTATTTTCGGCTTCAATCCTGCCGTCCATGATCCCCATCTCAAACAAGGGGTTGATTGAATCAAGGTACCCAAACGGGATAAATCAGACTGGTCCAGGCAGGAAGTTACAGGTTACTATATCCGGGGTGCCTGGTTTCCCCAGCAAGATGCCCAAGCGCATGTTTATGCCATGAAGCGCATGCCATGTTTTCGCGGAGGCTCCGAGGCATCATTATCAGCGGAACTAGACGCGACTATCGCCCTTTCACCTCTTGTTCCCCTCGTATGTCACGTTGGACCAGCTGCACGCGTGCAAGAATCGAGTACCCGTAGACCTACTTAGTGTTCCACTAAGTAGACCACAAAAATGCGGGACAGCCACATTTTTACAGGACATCTAGAACCTAACCTCTATATACAAATTTATAGGTATAGAAAAGCTTTTTATATTATAATTATTTTTTAATAATAATTTTTATAGTATAAAGGCTATAAAAAAAATAGGCTATATTTACTACCTTTTTATATATATATACACTAAGCTATAATATAAATACCTTATACTCTACTACTATAATAATATATATATTTAAACTAAATTACTAGAAAAACTATATATAAATTAGTTCTTTTATTAACTCTAAGGCAAACTTCCTAGATTCTTAAATATCTTATATATTTCTTAGACTATTTATATTATTATCTTCTATTAAGGTATTTAATAAGGGTTATTATAATTATAAGGCTTATAATAACTAGAGTATAGTAAGACTAGTAAGAAAGACCCTATCTCTTTTTTTAATGCCTTATTATTATTATTATTATTAAAGCTATTACTAAGATTAAATTAAACTATATTATTACTATATATAATAATTATTACTAAGCATTCTAATAATAATAGTTTTAGCTTTTATAATACTTCTCTTTATACTATATAAACCTTAAGTAGTAATCCCTTATTAACCTAAAAGCTATTATTATAATAGCTTAGAAGCTTATTATAGATTTTATAATTAGTATTAAAAGAGAGGTATTCTATATTCTTCCCTATAGTAATAAGCTATTTCTTAAATATTATTTTTTTACTTTAACTATCTTCCCTAATAATTATAGGATTTTCTTACTATTATATCTAGAATTTCTTAATTTCCTACTTAAGAATTAATCTTATATTTATAAGCTAATAGTAAGTATTTTTTTTATTCTCTTTTATAAGGGTATTCTTATATTATTTCTATATATTAGTAAGGCTTATACTTATAAAAAATTAGCTACTTAGTTAAACTCTTTTATCTTAGTAGTAATAATTAGTAAGCTTCTTAAGCCTTTAAGTATAGTTACTAATAAAGCTCTTAACCTAATATTTAAGGGTTAAAGCTTTAAGCATTACTTTATTTATATACTAAAGGCCTTTCTATATAAGTAATAATAGAATTTTACTATATTTATTATATATATTTAAGAGGGCTAATAAGGTATAATTAAATTAATTCTTATAAGGTAGAAAGCTTAGTAAAATAGCATTAATATTAGAGCTTAACTTCTATTAATCTTAAAGTAGCTTATTAATAACTAGTATTAAGTTAGGTAAGTAAATACTAGATTTTTTAAAGCCTAAGATAATATTATAATATAAGAAGCTATTAGTAAATACCTTATTAAAGGCCTTTAGAAATTAAAGCCTTATAAAGAATAAATTCCCTTTTAAAAGGGATTACTAAATTACTTATTAGTATAATACTTTAAGAGATTAGAAGACCCCTATATTAAGGGGTTAAAGAAGGTATATTAAGTAAGGCAAAAAGATTATAATAATTATATTAAATTTAATATAATAGTTAATAAGCTTATAGCCTATATAGCCTATAAAGCTATTAATAATAAGAAGCCTATATATTTTTTAATTAGAAGAATGCTTATAAGGCTCTTTATATATAACCTAAGGCCTTTCTTTCTTATAAAACTATTTATTATATTTAAACTAATTACTAAGAAACTTTCTACTATATTAAGCCTATATAGAATATACCTAAGACTACTTATTAAAGTTATAAATCTAGTTAAAAGTAATACTTTAGGTACTAAAGCCACTTAGAGATTATATAAAGTATATATTATTATTAGTATTAATATTAAACTATTCCTTTATTAGGAAGGTTTAGAATATAAGCTAAGGAGGGATATAATTACTAATAGTATTAATAAAGGTAATTAATATTAATAACTTATAATTTAATAGATTAAATACTTTAGGGCATTCTTTTTTTAAGAATATAGATATAATAATAACTTATATTTATTTATAAAGATATTTAAGCTAAATTCTATACTTATCTTTATTCTAATATTTAAATAGGCTAATTCTATAATTAATAATAGTCTCTTTAAAATAGTAAAAGAATTCCTTAATATATAAGAAGTTAAGGGTTTAGAATACCTTCCTAGATTTATTAATAGCTTTAATAATTATTAATTAAAGCTTTAGGTAGCTTATAGACTAATATAAATACTATATCTTACTTATAAGCTTAAGCAAAGAATTATAATAGCTTTATAATATATTAGTAGCTTCTTTAACTTAGGCTTTAGATACTAAAAAACTACTTTATTATATCTATTAAATATAGGTAATAAGGGTATTATCTTTATTATTTATAATATTTATTAGTCTTTTTTTTTAGTAGCTATAAAGTAAGCTACTAAGGGAATTACTCTTTAATTAAAGTAGCTTCTATATCTCTTAGTTAACTATAGACTTAGATATATTATAAAATTCCACTATAGTTTATATAGGAATTTAATAATAACTAGGAGAGCCTCTAGTTATAATTAAATAGTTCTAAGGCTATAAAAGACTTTATAAGGCCCTTAGGCATAATTTTAGGCTATAATTAATTACTTTAATTAAGATACCTTATAACTATAGAACTTATATAGTAGTAATAATAGTAGGATTATAATAATAAAGGTCTATAGTGGTAATAGATATAATATTATAGTTTAAACACGTAAATTTAGTGCAAAACGCTAAGAAAAAACTAGCTAGCTAGGTAGTCGGATGTCCCGCAAAAATGTAGCTGTCCCGCATTTTTGTGGTCTACTTAGTGGAACACTAAGTAGGTCTACGGGTATCGATGTTCGAAACATTCATTAACGTGGTGGTGCAATTGCTGAGACATGCCCAGCCCCTCAGTACCCAGTAGGTACCTAGCACGAAGTATTGCTGACTGTGTCATTGCCGGGAATAACGGGGATGCTGGCTTAGTCAGGGCTGCAATGCTGAAATGCGGCAACCGACATGGTTTACCAGTTCGACAGCATACAACAATACAACAATCGCCCGACCGCGACTGCCCCGACTTCGCAGGCATTCGATTCATCAACATATGGATTTTTACATATTAAGTGCATCTATTGGTTTTTGAAGTGAAGCCGTCTCATGGATCCGCATCAGGCAAGGGCCACCACGCCATACGCCACAAAGCCATGTGCACTCTGTGGGCTCCCCTTTTTTTTTTTTTTTTTTTTTTTTTTACTAACCCTTTGTTTTGTTTTCTTTTTCCTCTTGGTTTCTTGCGCTAGCTAGCACAGCATTTCGTCATTCCTATGCCACGTTCTAGCACGCGCTCATTCCTCCGAGCTCGTATCAGACTTGACCTCTGGGCAAAGCCGTCCGACGGAATGCACGCACGTGGACCTGAGGAGACGCCCCCTCGACGGCGTGAAACAAACAGCCTGGCTTCAAACAATCTCATCCATGTGATTCAATTCATCGATGTTTTGCATGGCCCTTTTTTTGTTTCGTCCGTCTTAATAGCAAACCCTTGGCTGAACATGCTCTGTATATGTATACAGTACAGACTGCCTTGCCCAACCTTGGCGCCCAGATTTTTACTGCATTAAGCTCTCCAGAGCCAGGTGCGTCATGGATACTGCACAGCTGCATGAAGCAGGATGGGTCGTTTTGCAGCTCGCATGATGATGATGCTCTCCGTGTGGAACCCTCGCCCTCGGGCCCTCCACCGTCATCCCATCTTTTGTCTAAATTTGGCGCATGCACCTTTTACTTCGCCTGGCTCGTGTCAGCGTGCCGGGACATTTGTATTTATTGATTTATTTATGCAAACAAGAAACCGCGTGGAAAATATGCCATTCAGTCTTGTCCGTTCTTGGTGCGGATGCGGCGCATGGCTGTGCTCGATACCAAGGAAGAAGAAGAGACAAAAAAGAGACAAAGGATAATAACGTGGACATGAGATGTCTATTGTACAGCGTATCTATGTCGATGTAGGGCTGTGCGGCAAGGGGATACGAGATTTTCCCCGATTTTCCCACTATTCCCTTTTTTTTCCTTTTTTTTGTTCCGCCAAGATACGCCAAGAAGGGAGTCACGCATGTTTTCCCGTGCCAACAACCTCGAACTTTGTGCTACACTGCACAGGCAATAATAAAGCAATGTGTGTCCCCCGAGGACTTGGATGACGTCACATTCACACGTCCAGAGTTCTCCCTCCGTCTGTACATGTATGGCCGCGCAAAGGAACGTGGTGGGCTGAAGTTACACATGTCTGTCTGCTTGCAGCCGTCACGCAAGCATTTCCATCTCCTAGCTGCAAAACGTAACTGGATATATATGTGGTTTATACATGCTTCTAGCGAAGCCGACTCACGTCTTCGAGCCGCCGTGCGGGATTGCAGTTCTGTTGGGGACAAGAAAGGAGAAAAAAAATACCAACAGCCACTGCACCGACCGACGTCTCTATGACCCCAAAATTGAGAAACCCCAAACTTTGCGTGGCGCCACGAAGCCAACCCTCGAGCGGCATCATGGACATGCTGTTTCCGTCAAATATTTCATGTCAGGTATTCTTCAGACATCAAGACGATGAGAAAGATCCGGCGACAACAAGAGGCAGCCTGCATTTCGATCTTACCGAGCAGTTCAGTCCACATTTACATACAGTCCATTGGTCGTCGGGCCAATACGGGCTACCCGTGGTAAGCATGGATGCCATGGTGGCATCGGCGGCGCTTCGGTCGAGTTTTTGAACGGATTTGATGCAACGGCCACCATCAAGGCAGATCGTGGTCTGGACTGGACGGCGGCATAACCCAACAGAGAGTTCAATCTCGAGAAGAGAAGGAGGCATAGCAACTCGCGTGCATGGATGCATGCATGCGTGTCGTGCACGAAGCCAACATCTCTGTCACACTCGGCTATTCCACCAATGCGCGCATGTCTAGGCGATTTCTCGGGATAACCTTGTGCATAGACAAGTGCAAAAAAAAGTGCAAAAAAAGTGCAAAAACAAATCTATCATTGTACATATGTATCTAGGTAGGTTCTGGGTGTTGTCCATGCATGCGACGACGCACTGGACAAGGCGCAGTTCATCCGGTCGGGCCAACAAGCCAATCCCGCATCTGCATTATCTTGCATACGGACAGTCAGACCTCTTTGTCCATCGTCAAGAGCTCTGTCAGCCTCATGATAAGTGAATCTACACCTCGCCTGTCCGATGGGCCCATTCGCACGGACCTATTCGGAAGCCTGTCCCGATTTTCTTTCTGTCTGTCGGTGAGTTTCTGCTCCGTTTTCGTTTCTGTTATTGTGCTCAATTTTTTCTCCCCCCCCCCCTTTTTTTTTTCTTGAATGGAAGAGGCTTGGTTTGATTGGGGTAAATCATCAGGTCGCGAACCGTTGTGCATTTCTCAGAGCATCCTGCACACAAGATATACAAAGTAAAATTGTCTTGTACAATTGCTAAAGAGTGCCTGCGCAAAAATGGCAACTTGGCTATGCAGCCCGTTGCATTGACATTATTCTATAAAGCCCCTCTGACCTTTACGAGAGGATGACAGCAACAATAATCGCTGGATATGGGTATAGTGGTTAATACACGGACACGGCGACATCCAGGCATATTGTCTCGTGCTTGCTTTGATGGTACATGGTACATGGCACGCCTGTTCAGTTTTTCACTATTTCCTTCGTGAATAAATGGAGCGATGGTGTATGCGGAATTCCCAATCGATCTTGGGTTCAAGATGAATGAGTTCTGCTTGGAAACAGTGTTCGGTTGTCTGGCGAAATTTTATGCCTCTCTTTCGTCCCGGTCCTTGGTTTTCTCCTGCACTCTCTCTGTTGCGTGCAACGAGAAGAAGTTTTGTTCCACCAGAGTTGTTTTGGCTTGTCATCGTTCTGCTGACTTTCCATTTCGCGTATCTTCCACCTTGTGAAAGCCCAGCCACTCCCCTAGCAGGCCACCCGGTTTTGGAACAGGACATTCCCGCTTCGATGATTCAGACACTGATCCGGTGTGTTCGTCCGTGGGTTGATTAAATTGCACGATCCCATCCCGTGGTTCCGGCGTGGCATCTCGGCTTCTCCATCTCCTCCGTCTCCCGTTCTCATCGACAACCACCTCGCCATCAGCATATTTGGTTCGAGGCGCCGGGCAAGGAAGCAGATGCGGCAACGCTACGACAAAAAAGCTCGCAACCAGAGTCGTTGCGAATAGAGACGAGGTCATGCGCGACCGTGGATGTAAATGTGGCGGCATGTTCCTCCGCGAACAACAGGTCTGTGGGCGTCGAAACCAGGGACCAGCAGAAGAGTGTTCTGTTGAAGAAAAAGGAACAAGGTCAGCGTCACAAGTTTGGCAAGTCAGAGCAGGCCATTCGAAGCAATGTGAATTGGCCTACTCACATGATGAGAAAATCATATTCCAGCCGCTTTTAGCAGACCGGTATACACCAACATGCGAGGCGTCGTGAACTGCTTCAATAAATTGGCGCCCAACTGTGTAGACTCTACTCTGCCCGTCCGCAAGGAAGAGAAGCGCCCACTCAATGGCCATGCTGAATCCCGAGGCCTCCCATTGGCTGTGCCAAGTTTGTGGTCAAAGACGGAGCCGGCGGAATGAAAATCCTCAGGGCCAAGGGCTAGGCACACAGACTGACGACCTAGCACAGCAGCTGACCAGCCACTTCACGACCCCTGTCACCTGGGCGGGGCGCCCACCGACTCGACCAGCCGCCCTGTCTCGCGTTGTCGCATCCTTTCCTCCATCTGGTCTCAATCCTGGAGGCAATTGAAATCCACCACCCTCAGTCTAGCCCGGCAAGCTCACAAACCAACCTTGAACCTGCCTTCACATCATCGCATACCTCTTCTGCATTGCACAGTTTATCGTTAGACAGCATTCGCCTTCCATCGACGTAGCATCGACTATACATTCACACGTCGACGGCACGGCATGATCACCAGAGGCTTGATTGAATCGTGACAGTAGTCGACCACGGGCGCCTCACCGGCGACGGTAGAACATATCAACAATTGCCATGAGCGATCTCGATAAGTGCGTTACGACTCAGCGAGGCGAAAGCAAAAAAATCCAAAAGAAGGAGAGAAAGAAGAAAAGGGAAAAGAAATCTCCCAAAGACCAGGCTAATCGCGCAAAACTATCAGGGCTATCGCACAGCTTCGTGCGTGCCGGCCGATCCCCGAATCTCAAGTCCGGGAGGTATGCCATCGAGCGCGCGAGCTACTCATCGAAGAAGGCAACGTTGTCACAGTGGCTGCTCCAGTTACGGTACGTAGCGGAAGGAAAAAGGAGCACTTGATTTACTATTCAGGAAAACGATGAGGACTAACGACGAACGACTTTGCCAGATATGTGGCGATATTCACGGCCAGTTCCACGACTTGATGGAGCTATTTCGAGTGGGCGGCGATGTTCCTGACACGAACTATCTGTTTATGGGTATGCAGCGCGTCGATTCATGTTTGCGGAGGTTGACGCAAATTTCCCCTGTTCCAGGAAAAAAAAAAGACTAATATACATGCATTCAGGCGATTTTGTCGACCGTGGCTTCTATTCAATAGAATCATTCCTTCTCTTATTATGCTTAAAAGTACGATATCCCGATCGTATGACTCTCATTCGCGGTAACCACGAATCCCGCCAGATAACCACTGTTTACGGATTCTACGATGAGTGTTTACGCAAATACGGCAGCGCCAACGTGTGGAGATACTGCTGCGACGTGTTCGACTACCTAGCGCTCGGCGCTATTGTACTCAACGCATCCAACACCTTATCTCCCGATTCGAAACAGGCTTCTGCCTCTGTCAACGAGGACGTCGAGGTTGAAGTATGCGATCCGAATGGCGCAGTCATGTCTCGATTATCCCGTCGGCGTCACCAACCGTCGACCTCGTACCTGGGCAGTTCTCATGAGCAGGGTGCCAATGGCGACACAGGAGGAGAAAGGACGGGCCCGCCCGGCTCAGGTGCATCGGGCTTTAGTAACGGCACCGTCGGCAACACAGCTGGGGCGGTGCTCTGCGTTCACGGCGGGTTGAGTCCTCTGATTGACACGGTCGATAAGATCCGCCTCATCGATCGGAAACAAGAGGTGCCACATGAAGGCGCTATGTGCGACCTGCTTTGGTCTGACCCGGACGACATCAACGGCTGGGGACTGTCTCCTCGTGGAGCAGGATTCCTTTTTGGTGCTGATATTGTCAGAGAGTTCAATTACAAGAACAACCTCAGCCTGATCGCTCGCGCGCACCAGCTTGTCATGGAAGGCTTCAAGGAGATGTTTGACGCCTCCATCGTGACAGTGTGGTCCGCCCCCAACTACTGCTACCGCTGCGGGAACGTGGCTGCCGTTCTGGAGCTGTCAGAAGACGAATTCGGCCTAGGGCTATTACCTCGCAGTAACGGCGACGTGAACCGCAGTGACGGAGGGCGCGCCGGTGTCATGCTCAAGTCGGATGGAGCCAAGATGCGAAGCGGTCCTGCGAGACGATACAGAGTCTTTTCAGCCGCACCGCAGGACTCGAGGGGCATGCCGGCTAAGAAGCCCGTCGCAGATTACTTTTTGTAGTCGGGGTTCCCGCCGTTGTTCGTCAGTCGACGAATCAGTCTTCGTGATTTTTGGGCGTTCCTAACCCCCCCCCCCCCCCCTTTTTTTCTCTCTCTCTTTCTCTCCTTGTATCTATCTACGTCTTTATCTTTTATCTTCCTGGTTTTTTCATCCGAGTCAGTACATGCCAAGTGGTCATAGAAATTGGGCGTTAAGGTTCTGGAGCGGCTGGTACATATATATTCAGTGTTTAGTTGTTATTATTATCGTCTGCGTCTTTTCTTCCTGTGCGGCGCGGCGCTGCGCGTCAGTCGGCGGATCTGATCCGACTCGGTGCATTTTGTCAGGTACACTCTTTCTGCTTTCACTTCGCTACAAAAAAAATCAATTTACGAGACCCCTCAGTCAGTTTTTTTTTTCATACGCTGCTTCGTGAGCCATGGATCTTATCATAAGTAGTCCCCATGTCCACGCGCGCCACCTATCCCTCGTTTCCGGTTACCGATTCGAATTCACCCCGAGTCCTGGGTCTCGAGCTCCACGGGTATAATCTCGACTATATCATGATTTGTAGCGGCGTCATCTGCTTGTTAAGCTCCGACTGGTCTTTCGCTCATGCTGGAAAGAGTAAGCCTTGATTAGACTAAGGAGAGTGACCAAACCCCACTGAATCGACTGCCCGACCCGGCAAGATATTTTCTTTTTCTAGAATAACACACTGGAAACAGTGGCTTGCGCAGGGAGACTTACCAACTCCCACCGAATCGACTCGGCTCCCAACCCAGCATGGATGGCCACTCCAAATTAATGATTCATTCATGTGCGACATGGCACTCTTCTTTGATCCTGAGAGAGGTGTCTCACGATGACCCATTTGACGCGTCATTTTTTTTTTCGTCTTTTTTAAACAGGCTAGCGATGTGATCAATGATGAATGAATGGGTGCTGGCGCGGTGGAAAGGAGCTTGTCATGAAAGGGAACGGTTTGGGGAGATGGCACGATGTTTTTTAAAATCATGAAGTCATAGTGGAATTAAATGGAACAGATCGAATATATGTTTAAAAAGATGTTGTTCGTGCATATTCAGGTTCCTTTCTCCTGATGAACGATGGGTACGATATATATTTGGGGTGCATGACCTCGTCCAGATCAAGTCTTGTCATTGTAGAGCTTACTTATTTGAAGGGGTGTTCGATAGGGATTTAACGCAATATCACTAGGTGTTTGTGAAATTAGAGATTTGTACGTATAAAAGTAGGAAAATATTATTCACAATAAAAGAAGCTCGTCGCTCGTCGAATATCAATCCCAGTACCTCGCAGCGGCATTCGTAAACACCCGCTTTTCATGCCCTCCCAACCCTTCCTTCATCTGCCCTACCTTACAGCGTACTCCACACTACTGACACGGCTTTTTGGGTTTCTTCTACCCACACGTCTGCCTATGTGAGACCATTCCTCTTTTTATTATTCTGCCTGACAGTGAGATCTCAAGGTAACATGCACCCGCCAGGGAGAATATTGGATGTCTGCCATGATGCCGGGACGAGAAGATTGCCGTTCATGTTAACTACATGATGAATCGGTGTCGTACTCGCTTTTCTGAGTATACTGATTGTAATTTACCTCAGACGCAAGTAAAAGAACACAATTAGAAACCCTCACTTTTATTCTTTCGTTGAAGCATCGTAATGAATCCATCATGGACAGCCTTTCACATTGCTGCCTCTGCAAAATCATACTGTTCTTCAAGTTGCTCAGTCCTAATTTGAAAGCTTTTTTGTTTCTTCATTGCTCTACTCCTTTTTTCACACACCATCGCCCCTCAGATTCCTCCCAAAGAACCCGGAATATTCCATCTATGCTGTTTTAGATTCCATCTTCGACTATTCTTTCGTATTGTAAAACGACTGGTGATACGCCGATTTGCGGGAAGGCTTGGTGGCGATTCCGGCTGTCATGCATCGAACACGTGATGTGCGGCTACCATCTTGATTTCGAATATTCAATCGTCCTCTTATGAACAGCTCGTTCGGTGATACTTATGCTGTTACTGTGTTTCGTATCTTCGCTGTTGCGTGTCGCCAAAGCAGCATAGTCGTGTCGCAATGGGCAATGGTTGACTTGTTATATCATACAAGGCCGCTAGGATTGACTCAAGTTCCATATTGGTGTCCGTCGCATTCTGTGCTCAAATCTTTTGTGGACATCAAACTTCAGAAGTAGGCATTGAGTGCTTGTGCCGCTATCGCCTTGGGTCCGGATGGCGGTGCCGTGCTTGGCTATGAGAAGCGGCTGCGGTCGATAGCATGGTCAAGGGAACCGCCAGGTTCTTATCGCCTTTAAAATAAATGTTAATACCCTTTCAGTTTCTTTTCGAATCCTGTTTCTAACATCCACATTTTCAGCACGGCGATTTACACCCACTGTACATACACAGTATGTAGTCCATTTTCTTGCTACAAACAGCCGAGATTATTGGACGACAAATTGTTGCCATGAAAACACCATCAGGCGAGTTCTCATACAGCCTCGTGCGGTCCGTCGTAGTAAGAATCATTGTGAGTTCAGTTCATCTGAAAATCGTAGGTCATCGATGAGCTGTCGTCCATCGGATTAGGTTGTGGTGTGGGCAAGGTTTGTTGAGCACCATCCATTAAATGCTCCGGGCATGGAATTGGAAATAAATTTGGCTGATTGCCACCCGATTGCGCATGAAACATAGAATGCAAGTATTGTTGGTCATCTGGCAAGCTTGTCGTGGATGGGGACAATCCGACTTGGTGTGGCTGATGGTTGTAATTAGCCAAGGTCGGCTGCGAGCACTTCCAGGCGGAAACAAGTATTGTTGAGCCGTTCGCGACGGATATTTCTCTGCTAAGCAGACTGGGAGAAGTGAACTGGTCGTCGAACTCGAGATGTGCTGGTCGTCTTGGAAGCATCAGCTGCTCCAGAGACTGTGGCGTTGGTATCGTTTCTACATCCATAGCTTGAGCGTTATGGTCCAGTTCAGAGCTGCAATCTGCCTTTTGGCCGGCGTATTCCTGCAGATATTGCGCAATATATTCGTCTGTCGCTCCGTGTTTGTGTAGGAGCTCTCTCAACTTTACGTTCTCATCTGCGACCCTCCGAGCAGCTATCTGCACCTCCGTAGACGCTTCAACACCCTGAAGCTCACAGGCTCGTAATTTTTGCTCCAACTCTTGCATGTACTCTCTTCTTCGCGCCCGAGACCTTCTTTGATTATCCCGTATGCGGGCCAAATTGGCTCTTTGCTGCAGGTGCCAATATTCCGGGAGTTAAATCAGAAAAAAAAGCCATTTCGGTTTGAAGTCTTTCATGAAGTGTGGGATTCGGAGGCACAACAGTACTTACATCACTTTCGGTATTCATCTGGCAAGAAGGCTTCTGCTTTCTCGGGCGGGGGCTTGCGAAACACTATCTAGCGGCAAGATACGACCTTTGAGGTGACGACAGAAGAACAGTTGTGATGGTGAGACAATTATCTGTTTGGTGATGAGAAATGGCGCCACGCTTTCAGTCAAATTACGGCGGATGAGTGAGGAAAAGAGTGAGGAAAACAAAAGTAGGAAGCCAAGCGGAGCGGATGCGTTGTTGCGGACGAAAAATCGGGAGATGAAAGTGGCACATCAAGACGGACTGGCAGATATGATAGGAAAAGGACGGGCGGGGGGGAAAGATAAACCAATTCATAGGCTGTCCCGAGACGACTTGACTCTCGGCAACGGGCTTGCAGGACGCGAGGCACTGGGCAATCGAAAGATTACACTTGGACCAGTGTCTAACAGGCGGAGAGTCTACGGCTGGCTGAATCCTGTATTCAGACATACAGACTCAGAGTACGCTAGTAAGGGGTCACGGTGTGAGATAGCGACGCGACAGCCGGCCTAGTCCTGGATTTGTAGCTGACTTGCGGACGCGGCAAGCCATGTACCATTACTAACTACCATTCGCCGTGAGGGGGTGTGTGAGTTTGTGACAACGCCACGCGAGGCGGGTAGGTAGCTTGATTTCTGTGGGCGCAACGTCGAGTTTGAAGCTCTTGCACAAGCAAGACGCGGACTGCCTCGTAGCGGCAATATCCACACAAGTCAAGCCCACGCCTATCGGAGAAAGAAGGGTCTCATGGCGTGTACTTAGTAGAATGTCAGCAAGGGGATGTTGGCGTGAGGAAACGTTCGTGAGCACCCCCGCAGGACGATGGCTAGGGCCGATGGTGTTTGCCAGGAATAGAGTCTTACCGACCGCGTGCTTTCTCAACAAGGTACCCATCGTATGAACGTAATCGCTCGCACACCAGGAACCCCGTGATCCTCTTCTTTCCCATTTATTGGTGCATGTGTTGTGTCCTCGTTTTCTTTTCTTTTTCCCTGCTAATCTGCCGGTCTGTTTGTGTCTGGCTGGCCTTGGTACTTTTCCACGCCTGGCTCCAAGCCACAGAAAATAGGCCATCGCGTCTTTGCCAACGATGGTGCGTACTAGGTACCTGGCTACTTAACTACCCAACACCCCGGATTTCGGTATGATAAAATGGACCGCATGTTGGAGCTTGAATCTCGACAGCTTACAGTTGAATGGCCTGCGGTCGGCTGAAGCACCAGAGCCGGAAACGCATACGGCCACGGCCACGGCCACGGGAGCGCGGACGCCGACGCCGACGCAATAACGGCACGGCGTGCACCGCAATTGGTTGCTGATGACGTGGTACGAATGACGAGGGAGAGCGTCTCGGTCATGCTTGAGAGTCTGTAATTGTTGGTGAGAAAATTCGACAAATTTTCTGAAGGATAAACTGCGTAAGGCTAGCGACATTGCTGGAGGCTCTGGACCCATACCGCCGCCGCACGACACTGGTCAAGCCATAACAACGAGGCTGTTCTGCAGCATCGACAGTCTTGAAGAACATGGACGACGCTGGCGACCAGGAAGGTAACAAGGCGTTTCCAAAGGGGGGCGGGGCGTTACTGCCGGGATAAATCTTCGTGCTTAGACTCCCAGCTGCCCGGACCCAGCGGCCACTTGACGCCTCGTCTACACGTTGGCAAGTGTTGGCAAGTTTTGGCAAGTGTTGGCAACATTTGGCGATGTTTGGCGACATCTTGGAAGGCGCAAGCCAGACACAACCTGCACCAGACCAGACTGCCCATGCAGCCACCACCAGTGACTGGAGCCGCAGGCTGGGGCTGGGGCCACTCACAGCTAGCTGTCTAGCCCCGTTTCCTTCCACTCGTCCACCCACGTCGCAGCCAGACCAGACTGGTTGTGACGATACTGCTTCAATTTTCTAGCATCACACCCCCCCCCTGGACCTTTCCTACCAGACCCCCCTCAAGAGCAATACAACTCGGACTGGGCACTGCTAGTCGCATTGCCTCCTGCCGTTGCTGTCTTTGAGCCGCTTTGCACTTGGCAGGTTGCCTGAATCCAGGTAGATAGATACCTTCCAAGGTAGGTATCTACATAGTACATATGTACATACAACAATACAGACATACATACAGACATAGTAGACATCCACTCTTTACTTTTGCAGAGGCATCGTCGTTAGCTGTACCATATGCCATTTTTGTTTATCATTTTTGAAATGTTCTGTTTTTCTGTCTTCGTTGAGCTGTCCGCACATTTGACTGCGTACGATGTCATGCTCTGCCCCAAATTGGGTAGTCCAGCATGACAACTTGCTTCGACGGGAAATTCTCACCAAGGAAAAGGGCACACATAGAGTGTGATTTCGTGAGTACCTTCCGTTCATCCATCTACGCATCACCTCCCCGGGTCTCGATCTCGCTTCCTGGCATATCACCTTCCCAGTCGTGTTACTTACTGCCTTCCACTTGCGTCTTCATCTCTTTGTCATGTCTGGTTCTTGCTACGTCGCGGCCGGGGACTCTCTTGCCTTGGCATTCTTAGACGAGGCTCTATCTATAAAATACAACAACCACCTGTCTCGTCACAGATCAGACCAACACTTCTTCTCCAACAACTTTATTCTCTTTCGTGTATTATCACAACATACTTGTCTTTGCTGCAGTTTTGGACGCCATCACATTTATCCCAAAAACCACTCTCACCAACAACTTCTGATCAATAGAAATCGTGTATCGGGCTCGTCTTATGCAAGCAGCAATCATGCCTTCACTCAAGACATACCTAGCAGCAGCTACTTTGATAGCTCTGGCTGCTGCCGACACCATCATGATTACTGCCACAAGCAACAACACCTTCAGCCCAGACTCCGTCATGGCAATGCCAGGTGACGTCCTTGAGTTCCACTTCCAGTCCGGGAACCACAGTGTCGAAGCTGGCGACTACGGATGTCCTTGTTTTCCCCTCTCTGATGGCATTGGCTTCTCCTCGGGCCTCTTCGATATCAAGGCATGCGAGGATGTAAGTCTTTGGATGCCTTGAACTAGCCAACTATTGGGTGCTAACAGGTCGTCGTAGGACAAGGTTTTCCGAGTGACCCTGGCCACTGCTGATACTTTGGTCTTCTATTCTTCTCAGGGTGATGATTGCTTCAAGGGCATGGTCGGCATCGTCAACCCCACCGAAAAACAAACATTGCAGAGCTACAGGACGCGAGCTGGCCAGCTGGCACGATGCATCCTACCAGTCCCACCAGGCAAATGCTGCTATGGCGAAGATTCGGTTGACAACACGGCTTTGTGCAGCAGCAATGACCAGGACATCAAGGACAACAAAAACGACAATAACAACAATAACGTTGGTGCCGAGGATGCAAAATGCTCTTTTGGCAAGAATGGAACAAGCTGTGGGGTGCCAGAGGACGGGGGCATTGGCGGCATCGCGAAAAGCTCTGGCAACATGTTGCAGGTTCCGCTCTTGGCGATTGGGATGGGAGCTATCGTGGCCTTTGCAAAACTGTCGTGGTGATTAACAAGGTAGAGTTTATGAAGTTTTCTTAGTACAGAATACATTTTCGGCCGGGCATCCTATATTTTTGCCCTGGTGTTCATTGTTGATGCAGCAACGGGTTTTGAATGTGGTCATTTGCGTTGAACATGATTCGTGCCGGGCCCATCACCTCACCAATGATCAATGACAAATCAATCACTGGAAAAGATCGGTACAGGGTAGAGTTGGTGGTAGCAAGAGAAAACGGGCCAGGACGAGGATGCCGTGAGGTCACCACGCCAGCCCCGCCCCAGCAAATCAAAGGCGCGGGACCTAATCTTTGAATATTCAAAGCGCTCAACTGCCTTTATCGGCGGCCTTTGTCTCAACCCGCACCCCGTCATGTCCTTGTCTGCAACTGCGTCGCTTTCGTCGTCACCGCCCTTTTTTCTTTAGCGTCGAAGATCCGCACCAGCTCATACCATCGTCAACTAAAGCTTCATGTTGGACTCTAAGACGGCTCACGCACCATTTTGACGGCGCAGCCATGCGAGCACGTGCGGCGCATCGGGCCGCCGCTCGACGACTTCGAGTGATGGAATGCAAAGCCAAGAGTCCATCGGTTGCAAGATTGCATGTATCCTGCTACGAACGAAACCCTTATCGGCCAACTGTTTCTAGAGTCGCTAAAGTCGTCTCACGGCCTTCTATCCATTTAGCTCTCGTCGGCGCACCTCCACCGCATGCAGTGTGCCTTCGCATGGCAACGACTGTCGCTGACGGGGAGAAACAACGCCGAGGTCCCATAGCAGAGTATGATCGAAGAGTAGATGCTGGACTCTTGCGAAATGACGAGCACCAAAGAGGTATGGCTTGCCGTGCACGGGCCTAGCACTTCTGTTGTGCTGATTCCTGTTTCACCGAGGAGGAGGATAGGCTAATTGTCGACACCAAAGGAATTATCGAGAGTCTGCAGCATCTACACGATGAGTTATGCAACTACAAGGCACCGCCGTTTGTCCACCCGAGCCTCGATCGCCTCAAAAACCCCAGCAAGAAATCGTCAATCTTTTCATCCCTATTCGGCAAGGGCAGCGCAGCTCACTCGGCGATTGGCGATATTCCAGAGAATCTGCCCCGTGGGCTGTACCTCTATGGCGATGTTGGTAGCGGCAAGACGATGCTGATGGATTTGTTCCACGACACACTTCCCCGTTCTGTGCAGACCAAGACGCGAATACACTTTCACAACTTCATGCAGGATGTCCACAAACGGTTACACAAATTGAAGATGGAGCACGGTACCGACGTCGACGCCGTGCCCTTTGTGGCGGCTGATATCGCTGAGCATGGAAATGTCCTATGCTTTGATGAATTCCAGTGCACGGACGTGGCTGATGCTATGATCCTGCGAAGGTATATGCATATTTTTACATACCTGCTACGAGCGATAGTCTGACCGAATTCTAGACTTCTAGAATGCCTCATGTCTCACGGAGTCGTCTTAGTGACAACCTCGAATCGACGGCCCGATGATCTGTACAAAAATGGCATCCAGCGCGAGTCGTTTATTCCAGCAATCAATCTGCTCAAGAGCCGGCTCCACGTCATCAACCTCGACTCCCCGACGGATTATCGAAAGATTCCCCGCCCTCCCTCGGGAGTCTACCACACCCCGCTTGACAGTCACGCAAACTCCCACGCCGAAAAATGGTTTCACTTCCTCGGAGACCCCGGAGACAAGGACGATCCGGCCGCGCCGCGTTCAGAAACGCAGAGAGTCTGGGGCCGAGAAATCTACGTCCCGCGCGTGAGCGGCCGGTGCGCGTGGTTTACGTTTGACGAGCTCATCCGACAGCCCAAATCGGCAGCCGACTACCTGGAGCTGGTCCGGTCTTACGATGCCTTCATCGTCTCCGAGGTGCCTGGCATGACGATCCGAGAGCGCGACCTGGCGCGCCGCTTCATCACCTTTATCGACGCCGTGTACGAAGGCAACGCCAAGCTGGTCCTCACGACGGAAAAGCCTCTCACGGAGCTGTTTGTGTCTCGAGACGAAATAGCAGAGAGTCTGCTCATGAGCCATGACCATCATTCATCGGCAAACACGAAAGATGCCGTCGCCGTCGCCAAAGACTTTCTCGACGACGCGGAAACCCAGGCGGAGCAGCTCAAGAGTTCAAATCTGTTTGCTGGAGAAGAGGAAGCGTTTGCGTTTGCTCGAGCCCTCAGTCGTCTCAAGCACATGGAGAGCAGGGAATGGGTCGAACGAGGCATGGGGCTCGAAGACCATGGTGGGAAGCAGGACAAGGATAATTGGTCCAAGACGAGGAGTCGGCAAATGGAAGACTTCATGTAGAGGAGCCATTGACTTGGCCATGGCATTGATGGCCGAAATTTCATTAGCCCCAGTGAAGAATGGCTCACGAGGAAGGCGGAAAGATGGAAGCTGGAATGATGTTTTTCCTTTTAGAAGGCGTGTTTTAGAAACTTTTCTGTGGCGGGATACCTTGAAGACACGGCAATTTGCAGTAGTATTTCTTCTTCTTCTTCTTCTTCTTCTTCTTCTGGGCTTTCTTTTTCGTTCGCAAACACTGGCTTTTCTTAGAGCATTACATGAAGCTCATTGCACGAACAAGCGAACCTCTCCGCATATTATTTCGGATATCTATAGTAGCCTAGTCATAGATGTAGATGCATTAGAAATGACGCACTATACACGGACTCCCCACCTAGGTGAGGACGATACACCACCCCATTTTGCTTTGACAGAGGTATATGAATGCCTCATGGTATGTCTCACGCGTATAAGCTCACGGCCCATGCCACAGTATGAGAGGACAAGTGCTGCAGCGCTCACAGGGTACAGAACGGACATGACATGAATATGTCACGAACCACATGCAGAGTCAGTTATCCTAAGGCCACGTAGCCTAATTGCGTCGACGAGCATCCAAAGTACCCTCTGTCAAGATCAATTAAACGAGGAAAATCCATCGCGACCCGCCAAAGTATCCTCCGTCAAGATGAATTAAACGAGAAAAATCCCATCTCGACCCGCCAGCATGCATTTTAGTCCGTATGAAACCAGGATGAACCCTGGAAACAGAGGGAATGTTCTTTGCCGTTATACGTACATGTATACGTATATACGTACGATACTCATGGCAGGGAGAGCACCATGATGCACACACATTCGGTCACCGAATAGATATATGTGCATGTGCATGTGCATATGCACGATATACAGAGCAGAGCAGGTATGTTTAATAAAAATGGATTCCATCCAAACATGTCACCGCACTTTTTTTTTTTTTTTTTTTTTGCTGTTTCAGTGGTCGGGTGAAGCTTTGACCCACTAATTGTTTACTCGGGCTGGCCCGTGATGTGGAATCAATGTTGCTGATTAATGAAGCTATTTTTGGGGTAAAAAAAAGGGGGGGTGGGGGGAGGGGGGAATAGGGTGGAATGCCTGGATTAATTGATTTATTAAGAGAAGAAGAGGAAAAAAAAAAAGGAAACGTGCGGCGAAAGAAGAAAAAACCGCATGCAGGGATACTTAGGAGCCGGGTTCTGTTGGGTACACACATTCCCGCTATATAGGTACCTATATAGGTATATAGCGGGAATGTGCATACAATAGAACCGATCTGACATTGTCGATTTTTCTTTTTTTTTTGTGCGGCGCGGTGACTAGAAAAACTGGATGGTTACGTGGTGTGTGTTATTTGTGCACGTGGTCCGAGTGCGCGCAGGCCGTGGGGAGACGCATGCGCGGTCACGTGCGTGCTGGCGCTTGGACGTTGGGGGGGGGGGAGCAGGAGAAAAGAAGAGAGGGCTTGAAGGCGGCGTGGTGCCATTGTTTCGATGCCAGACCAGACCAGGCCAAACCAACTCTGGGGGCCGGCCGGGAGGAATGCTGCAGAGAATCAATGACGTCGGTCGTCGGTCGCCGAGAGACACCAGACCGGTAGAGGGATCAGTTTGGTTTGTCGCCTGCGTGCCTCGTGCAGGCGCTGGGCTTGCCGCCCGACCTCTTTTGGGTTGGGGCTGTGGTGTCGGTGTGCCCACCCGCATTCACCATTCACGCTTGCGCGAGCCGGAGGCAGCAGGCGAAGCGGCCGGGTTTTCCAGCCGCGCACTAGCAGTAGCAGCAGCTACACGGGTCAAAGGGGTTCAATGTTCTTGCGTGGTAACTATTCTTCGCTTTGCCAGGTGCCCGTCGGTCGAACTCTTGCGATTTTCTATTCCAGGCATTGGGGAGCTGTGTGGGACTTACATAGTACACCGCTTCACTGTGGGTTCATAATCCGCTCAGCAACGCACGGCACCTACTCACGGCCCCGTTCCCCATTTCGAAAAAAAAAAAGAAGAAGAAGAAGGAGAAGAAAAGAAGAAAAATGCCATTTTCAATGTACCCAACGGCTCGATTGCATAAGAACAACGTCAATGTGCCCCAAAAGTACTTGCAGCGCATCTCGAAAGGCAACCAGCATTGGACCTTGCTGGATTGAGCTAGCGCGGGTGTCACGCTGCCAACTCCCATCACCCCTCTCCTCGCGTGGTGTTGTGTACCCCCTGAGCTGGACCCACGGCGAGCGGAGGGTCTTGCAACGTCAGGGCTGCTATTCGTAATGTATTACATAGGAGTTGAACAATATCGCATCTGTCTCAACGTGCGCTCGAGAACATGGAAGAGAAATGCAAGAAACTGGATATCGATCTGAAGTCTGAAATTGATGAGGATTTTCCATTACCCCAGCAGCGAGTCTCCCTGGAGGTGATGCGGGATTCCAATCAAGAATATTCTTCTGCTTCCTACCACACCGTCAGAAACTGTGTCTTTGTCATGTTGCACTGGGGAGAGCGACGACGCATCCTGGTGCCGATCATGTCAGTATGGAAATTTCCACTTATCAAGAAGCATCATCACAGTGACTAGAGCGTTGTCTGGCCTGCTTGTCTTGCAAGCACGCAGATGACTTGCTGCACGATACCGTGCCCGTACACACATGCGCTTCGCCCAATGTTGAACAAGCCAAGAGAGGAGCGATGGGCAGGAGGCGGTCGTCACCGCCATTGTTACAGTCGTCACAGGCCACTGTCAAACAAGAATGTGTGAAGCATGCAGGTCAACGGGGGGCGAGGGCGAGGGCGAGGGCGAGGACGAGGATGAGGATGAGGACGGCACCGGCGCGAAATGACGAGGACATGACAGCCATCAGAACGTGGAACCAGGCCCAATGGCTGTGGTGCGGGTGGCGGGTGGCGGGAAGGAGCCATGGAGCGATTGCCGTTCCTGACTAGCAACTTTTGTTTTGTTTGCGCAAGTGCAAGTGCCACGTCCGGGAGCCAATAAGAACAGGGTCAGCCTCGGCTTCTGGTGTCGGGGGCTTTGGACGTTCAGTGCTGTGGCCGCCCCGTTCCTGCATGTTCCCTGCAGCTGACCACCCCCCCCCCCTTCCCCACCCTCGAACCGTCTATTTCCAGACTTCCTGCTTGGCTTGCCACCTGTCCGCAGGACCAGACCAGACGTCGACGTTAGACATGCAATTCTTGGCTGCCGCGTATCATCAACGTGTGTGCCAATGCGCCCAGCTACCTACCTGCCTTGATAGATATGGCGATCGCTGACCTGGCTGCAATGGCTGATGACACCTTGTGCAAAGACACGCACGCGCACGCACGCACACGCACGCACACTCACTCCATGAGAAGCAAGAATGGGGTTTCGCATCTTGGAACAAGGTCGGGTGTGACCGTAACTTACGGTGCATGCATGGCTTGTTTAGACTGGATGCTTCCATAATGGCTCATCTCTTGCTCCAATCGCATCGTCTCTCCTACCGTGACGAAGGCAGGAAACCAGCATAGAGGCAGGGAAAGAAGCTTGAGCTTGAGGGAAAGAGGAACCGGCATTCTGTGGGTGGTTGTGGCCGGGCGGTTGGTTAGGTCATTGGGTGGCCAGGGTTCCCAGGGTGGCGCGCGCGCTAGACCAAGCAGAGATCTGATCGTCCCGTCGGTGCCCCTGCACCCCTGTCCCCTGTATCTTGTACTCCTGTGCCCCTGGCCCGCTGCCCACACGCTGCCCACACGCTGCCCACACGCTGCCCTAGCCAAGGCCAAGGTCAAGGCCGAGCCCCCAAAGCCCAAGCCCAGGCACGGCCGTACCGCCGCACCGCCGCACCGCAGTGCAACGACGGGCAACCAGACAGCAGACAGCAGACAGCAGACTGCAAATCAGCGACCTTGTTGTTGAGCTTCACAGCGTGCAGGCCAACGACAGGACGGTCCGAGTTGCGCAGCTGAACATGAGTGGGTAGCGGACCAGACCAGAGACCAGACAGCTGGAGCTCCCAGGCCCGTCAACCTTCAGCCCGTCGTCTCGTCTCATCCGCCCGCTCGCCCAGCCGTACGGCCCGAGTGTGTGTGTGTGTGTGTGTGTGTGTGTGTGTGTTGTGTGTGTGTGCTATGAGAATCATATTCCTGGACGCCGCTTTCTCCCGTCTCAAGACTCTCCTCTCTTTCTCCCTCGTCTTTTGCGGCGTCTTCAACAACTCAAGTTCTCCCTATACATGCAGTTTGTTTTGTCTGCACCTGTCTCTCATAGCTTCAAGAACGGCTTCTGCCGAGCTCCAGCCCGTTCTGTTCATTCTCTCCGCTGCCTTTGACGAGCCCTTTCGCTCCTTGTCAAACCCTCCGACTCCAGCCAACAATAACAACAACAAACAGACAACATTGCACTCATACTTGGGCCGAGCCACTGGCCACCGACTCTCCTGAATCTTCAAAAAAGCCTTTGCCGAATTCGCCAAGACGGAGCAATCTTTCGGTTATTCACATCTGCCATCTGCGACATAATTGACCATCAATCGGCGACGGCTGGCATATTTTCTTCTTTTGCCCTGCTTTCCTTCCCTCCCGCTTCCTTACTAAAGCCATAGTAAGACTCTCGTTTCCTTACTAAAGCTATAGTAAGACATTCAGTGAATGATCCAGCCGGCAACGCGCTCTTGGGTCGATAGTCCGCTGGGCACATTCTCGCCTCTCCACGCACCCAGCCACCCTCACCCTCACATTCCAGTCTAATTCGTCAACCACCGGCTTTTCTTTCTTGGCTAGCTGCACAACAAATACATGCCTGGTAGCATCACCTTTGCTAGTTCCCGTTCTGCTTCCCAATCTTCACCCTTTGTACACAATCAATATGCCTCATTCGTATCGGCATCATCACGACATTGCTCGTGGCATTATCGACACGATGGATGAAGAAATGGACACGCCGTTTGACGATACGCCTGAGAGTCACGAAAACGGAGAGAACGACAACGCGCTTGACGATAAGCGTGAGAGTCACGAAAACGAAGAGAACGATAACGCGGAAGCAGGTAATAGCGACATCCATAGATTTGCTTGTTCATTCACAACTTGCCGCCCTGCAACTGCACCGGCTGAAGCTCGATATTGTACCACGAGCTCCATCTTGCATTAGCTAACGTCAAAGTCTAGGTGGCCAATCTGTTGTTATCCGCACCGTCTACAAAACCTTGCAGCCTACATTCGAGGGCCCTGTTGCTGGATATTCAACCTTGAGTCCAGATCCCGCCCCTCAACCGACGCCAAATCCGCAAGCATCACCAGCACCAGAAGCATCACCGGCACCGGAAGCGTCGCCAGCACCGCAATCTTCACCAATCCTAGAACCATCACAAACACAAGCGACCGGTTCGACAACCGCGGTAACAACAATGCCAGTCGTAAGCCCCGAGGCAAATGAAGCATCTGCCATTCCCACAGCAATTCGCCAACCTCTAACCGCTCCGGACATTGACACCATTCTAGCAGAAGCCACTGGAGTGCCGGCGTCGCCAAGCATGGACGCTGGAAATCAAGGCTTTCCGGCATCACCTTTACTAGGAGCTGCTCCGTCCACTGCATCCATAAGCCAGTCGACCATGCCCGAGGACAGCAGCAATGGAACCAGCGTGGGGACCAAGGCTGGCATTGGCTTTGGCGTGCTCGGCGGTGTCTTCGTTGTCGGCTTCTTCGCCTATCTCCTGTTCATGCGTCGCCGCAGACAGGCTATTGACGAGCGCTGGAGAGCAGATAATGAGAAATATCAGAGGAACGACCAACCGTTTGAAACGATGACCATTCGAAGCGACCCCCATGCACCGCGCATCAGCCTCCGACCCGTCACCCAGTTTCTTCCCGTTTGGGGTCTCGATAAGCGCACAAGCAAGGGAGTTGGCGCTGGTGTTGCACCCGCAGCTGCTTTTATCAAGTCAGACGGCCAGAACAATAACCAGAATGGCGGCCAGAAAAACAGCCAGAACAACGGCCAGAGCTATGGCCAGAACTACGCCCAGAGATATGGCCAGAACAGCGGCCAGAACAACAACCAGAACAACGGCCAGAACAACGGCATGCGAGATCGTCCTGCCACAGGCCAGAGCACACACGCCGAAAATCCCTTCGCAAGTCAGGCTGAGCGTTTTGTGGAACCGCCTATCCCAGAACGCAACAACAATCGTTCGCCAGACCCTTACACGGCCAACGGACCGGCCATTGCTGCAGGTCTTGCGGACACTGGCTCGTTGGCAAGGAAAACGTCTATGCGAAACGCCGGACCAAGACCACTTGACCTAACAGTCGCTTCTAACCCTGCGCCGACACCTTCTAGTCCTGCGGATACGGAATTTAGTATGACCTCTCTCAGCCCAGGTTCGGCGGTGTTGCTGTCCAAAGGGGCGGCAGCTATTGCTGCAGCTGGAGGCCCTCACAACTCGAACGTATACCGAGTTCAATTGGACTTCAAGCCTTCACTAGAGGATGAGATGGAAATGAAGGCTGGTGACCTTGTGCGATTATTGCATGAGTATGATGACGGATGGGTAAGCTATTTGTTGATTGCCACGACGCCTCCATGTGTTCTGAAAGACTCGCTAACAATTTCCAACAGGCCCTATGTATTCGCCTCAACAGGTCTCAACAAGGTGTTGTTCCTCGAACTTGCTTGTCTACGCGGCCCGTCAAACCGAGAACTCCTTCAGGCAATCCTATACCCGGCCCCCCCGTGAATCCTAGCGGCCAGTTTCCCAAAGGTCTTCCACCACAGCCGATCATGACTCCTCAATCTCCCGGACTTCAATATAACGGACCCCTTCCTGGATTATCTGGAAGCCGACCACAAACCCCCGTGGGCGGCGCGACTCGACAACCTCTCACAAACCACGCTGTATCACCTCCTCGCGACCCCCTCAACGCTCTACCGTCGGAAGCTATTGGCAGGAAGCCAATTCCAGGCCAGGCTTATTGAGTCAAACTTGTGGCTTAGCTTATCCTACTTATGAAGAAAAAAAAAATGCCCCTTGGTGCCAAATATTGCTTCAGGAGTCACAAAAGAGGATAAATGATTTTTTTTCAAAAAAAAAAAAAAAACTAACGGCGTTCTTTTCTTTTTTATGGATGTCTTATGGGTAACCACACTATCCGATATTGTTTGTATTCTTTTCTATGCTCGTGGCATGATGATGATGGTAAAGGCCTTTTGTGCTTTATGATCAAAAGTCTAGCTCGGGTTTATATATACTTTGTGCGATAGCCGCCCAGCTACTCGCAATTTTTTTGTCTTTTTCCCAGCCTGATATCTATTTTTTTTTTTTTTTTTCATTTCGTCTGGGTCTGTTTCCACGAAAGTGGACTACAGACGCTGTGTCATTTTTTCTTTATTTGTTTTTCTTTCTTCTTTCTTCTCTCTCTTTGATGACAATGTAACTTTTACACATACTCTGGGTGATGTATGTGTCACCTCGCGTGTGACCAAACCACGAAGCTGGTATTGGTCTATTTATTTGGGACAGAACCCTGGCTCGATTTCTGGAAGCTTTTTATGGAGAAAACGAATATGTGGTGCAGAGTTTGCAGAAGTGCGAAGATAGGCTTTGACATGCAGAGTGCTTCCTCGGCTTTTTCACGAAGACGCATCTTGGCCCGAAGCCACGTTAGTTATGGGATTATTGTATCAAGTCATTGACGATGTGTTTATGGGATGAAAAAAAAACCAGCAGGAGATACTGGCAGTGAAGAAATAAGACTAGTGTTTAAAAAGAGGAGCAGCACTTTTTCAATTTCATTAATGGACTTCGTGATTTGCAGACGTGGTGCGAGTCATAGTAAATGTATTCATGGATAGATATGTCTGCATGTGATGTAGTGTAGCTGCACGGGGTGAAGAAGTAGCATTTTCATGGGATCTGAATCGAATTTCACGTCCGTTTTCTGACATACCACAGGACAAAGTCGCGCTACGAAAGAAAAACTAAATTGTAAAATATGATGAAATCTTTGGAAGATACAACGGATTCCTTCGAGAAACGCTATGTGAAGCATCTCGTTATAAACATACTGCTCTCGCGACACAACAGAGAGAGGTGGGGGGGGGGGGGGACGTAAAAGAAAGAAAGAAAGAAAAAATTAAATTAAAAACTTGCCCCCACACCCACCGCATGCTTCCCCCAATGATTCTACGACGGAACCAGGGCCAATGTGCGACGTGGCGATCCGAGACAGCTCAGATATGTTGAGGCAGCGGAGATCGCAGACGGAGCAAATTCGTGATATACCCGGCGCGAGGATGGCGAGGCCTGTGGCGGCACAAGTTGCTGGAATGTGTTAGCTTGATTTGTGTTTAAATGTCATCTTCGTTTTTTTTCCCCTGGAATAAACGTAGGACTTTCTTGCATTGCATATTCTTGGAGCAAAGGGCGGCATCTCTTCTCTCTTCGTTCTTTCTTTGTTTTTTTTCTGATTCTATCGCCAAGAACAGCGAGGCGCCCCCGAAACAGAAACCTAGATCGGTCATGAGAAACGTACCAAATGAGTGGCCCTTTTCGCAAATCGATTCGTTTCCGACCGTGACGAGACTGGTGTTGCAGAAAACGCAGGTTTGCTCGGGAATGACAGACTTGAACTGCCTTCTCAAGGATGTTTCTTGGTATACAGTCCGGTCTGTCGGTTTGGACAGCGAGGTGGGAATCTCGAGAATATTTCCGTACATGGCCTCCCAGACTGTGCCTTCTGTTGTCAGGGATGATGATGATGCTGAATTGGATCCGAATGGAGTAGCGGTGATGGAGGATGTAGTCGACGTCATCGGGTGGTCGTCATGTGTCGGCCACGAGAAGAGGACTCTCGACCGTGGTCGTCGGTCTGTATGCTGCGTGACGTGCTTGGACAGGAGAGTGGCGATGCAGCCATCTCCAGGCGAGGCGGCCATGCCCCAGAGGCGGAAACGATGCGGGTAGACCTTGGAGAGGTGCTCTTCCTTTGGCATCATGGTCATGTCGACTTCTGGCTCTTCGAATTCGGAATCCGTGTCGGATTCCGAATCGATGCCACCGAGGGCTTCTACTCTTGATACTTGACGGCCGACAGCCCGGTGGACGCGTTCGGCCCATTGCGGGAGTTTCTTCTGCGAGGGAAGATTGGTTTGATACCAGTCATGGTTGGTTGGCGTGGCGGAGAGGCGGATGAGGGAATAGAGTGGTTCGGGAGGTTTATTGGATGGGTCGGGATGATGAATGATGAGATCTGTGTGTCCATGTTAGAGAATGACTCGGCTGAATCAGACGTGTGTGTAGATGGTACATGATAAGACTGCTACTTGCCGGTTATGGGATTGGTAGATAACTCTTCGGGCTTGGGATACATCGTCAAGCAGTCGTCTAACGAGTGTGGTGCTATGGGCGGGCCCGGTCTCGCGCAGAGATTAACTTGAAAGGGCTTGACTACAAATGGCGTTGCGATAATGCCACGAGCTAGTTGTGAGTCGCCCTCCTGCCAGACCTACGTGATGCAATTAGTTGGAGCATGAAGAAGAAGATAAAAAAAAAAAGGACAGGAGAAAAAACAATGAGAAAGATGAGAAGAGGGGAAAGGTCTGAAATTACATGATTCTCCCACTCCACAAACGCATCTGCAGAAAGAAAAGTGCAGATAGACACAGAATTAGCCTTCTCAACTCGAACGTTGGGCTTCTGCCCTCGCAGCCATGCCCCTCGAATCGTCAGTCTCCGGAACCCGACATGGTTTTTCGATACATATGCGATGGTAGCAGTTCGAAATTCCTTTGTGATAAACCAAGGGCTCCATTTAAGGCAGAATGCGCCGCCACTGGGGACAAAATCAGCGTCTTCCAAGTGGGCAATCTAAAAATAATCGGAAAAAGAAGAAGGAAAATTCATGTTAGTCGTTTGATGCCAAAAAAAGTAGAGAGGAATGAAAGAGAAAAAGATGTTATAAATATTATATATATCATATATATATCGAGAAAAAGAGTAGCAAGAAAAAAACTCACATCATGTGGACCTTTGCCATCGAAGCGGGCAATCTCGAATATTTCCCATCCCGATTCCTCGCCCGCCGCACCAGCCTCATCCGCTTCACTGGCTCTATTCAAGAACTGAACACTCATGATGACCACCTCCCGCTCATCATTCATGTACGCGAGCAAGGCCCTCCCCGAGTCAACTTCCTTGGCCCAAGAGAACGACACAATCCGCTCATTCATGTTCCGAAAGCCACGGGCGTTCTTCCCATCGGGGATGGGCAACTGGGCGCCCAGTCCCCAAAGAACCTTCCAGTGCCTAAAGGTGCGAGAGCGCAGAGTAGACGCCATGGAATGCCTGCTATCAATATGTTCTCCCATGGTCACGACGCTCCCAGACGTCGTCATGATGCTCAGCACGGGGCGCAGATTCTGGCCCAGCCCCGTGGGGGACCATTCCACTCGGAGGCTCTGTCCCAACGAAGAGCCAGACTTGGTCACCTCTGCGCTGCCGACTCCGCGGAAGACGAAAGACTCGTTGGGCCCGGCAGCAGGTAGACTCACGCCGGCAAAGGCGCACAGCGGGCCGTTGATGGCCGGATCGGGGCGCAGGATGCCACTTGTCGTAAGCGTAAGAGTAAACTGTGGCTGGAAGGCGTCCTCATCGGCAGCATCGTCGGCGGAACCGTTGCCAGGTCGTGGATACTCAGGCAGGAAGATGTGAATGCTGTCCGTCGTGGCAATGGCTAATTCCGCATCGCATGACCACGATATCGCTTGGGGCGCAATGGGCCGCGCTCGAAGCTCCAGAGGTTGTAATGACCGGGCCTGATGTTTTTATTAATAAAAAAGAAAGTTGTCAGAGTTCTCGTCGCCAAGACTTTTCGAAAGCTTCTTGTAAAAAAGAACAATTTTTTTTTCCCTGAAAGAGCTCTGACGATGTCCACGTGCCCTCATATTTTGTTTTCAAATCCGGAATACATCCGCGCAGATCCCTCTTGACTTGCCCGCCTATAGCGCAAAAAAAAAAAAAAAAAAAAAAAAAAAAAAAAAATCATTAGCATGCGAAAAACTCACTTTTGAACGATCCATTGCTCTCTAGGTCTGCAACATAGCCTGCGACAAAAACTGAGGCAGCGTCACTTCAATTACATCACACGACAGAGCCTACTCTACACAAATGCCATAGACGAGGCGTAAAGGCACTTATTCCCATGTGGTTGCGAACCCACGTGAGGCATTGGTGGTTTTTTTTTTCCCGCTTAGTCACGCGTTTTCCGACTCAATCACGGCACCGGCGATGCGGAAGGAAGCACAGCGTAGGCAAATTGGCAGAATTGCGCATTAAACTCGTGTAATCACAGGATGAACTCGAGAAAAATTACATGTGAATTTATGAAAGAAGATGTCGCCATAACAAATATAATTTTACACAAGGCAGCCTCAATGTGCAAGTATCAAATCTTCCAGCCTTGACCCAACGCCATCCCAGAATCGCCAACCTCTCGTCTCAATTTACAAGCAACTTTAACCCTTCCAGCCGAAAAAAGGAATAACAAGAAAATTTGCTTCGTTTGCTTCTATCCCCTTCCCTCTTTTTTTTTTTTTTTTTTTTTTTTTTTTTTTTTTTTTTTTTTTTTTTTTTTTTTTTTTAATGGTTTCATTTATATTTCCAGCAACGACCCCAGAGCCCATAGCATTCCGCAACCTGCTAGGGCAGTTGCGCCAACAACCCTTTTTGTCCACCAATTGTCTTCAGTCAGGACAGTCGCACTTTGAATTTTGGTCCCTGCGAAATCACCATTCGACGCACTACCTGCCGGTGCCGACGTCGTCGCGTTGCCTCGGCGAGCAGCACCTTCTTCGGCCTCCTTCTGTCGCAGCAGCGCAATGGTCTTGCTCAACGACAGCAACTGCTCGTCGAGTGAAGAACTAGCATCTCGGTCCACTTCGACATTCTGAATGTTGCCGAAAAAATCCGTGATCAACCGACTTCGTGCCCCCTCGGCGCCACCGGGAAACAGGTCGTATCGTACGCCAGCGTGAGAGTGAATTTTTTCGTAATCATAGCTATCAAAGAGCTCGCCCACGGTTTTACGACTGGTCAAGTCTTTGACTTGATTCTCCAGAAACTCCAAGTTGTAGTACGTGTATCGGTCAATGACGGCAACGCCAACATCGTTATCAGCGTGGTGGGAATAGGATGACTGATCTAGCTCTGATGATCCTGTAGCGATAATGTTGGGCGAATACAGCCTGCTGTACATGGTGTTTGCTTGACAGGTATCGATCATGAAAAGTATCTCGTGATATCTGGAAAGACGTCCACTGATGAGTAGCTGTCTCGTGATGAGGCATGATTTTCGTCGTTTCAATTTGGCAACATACCTCTTCTTCTCCCACATTTGTTGGAACGCGTCGGCAAGATCAAAAGAACCAATCTCCTCGGCATCCTGGAACTTCAAAAACTCATTCCCACCATGCCCTGTCATGTATACCAAGATGTTACTTCGCTCATCTGTAAGCAGGCGTTTGCTGCGGGGCATCTCGTCGCCGACTCGGTCTGTCAATAATCGTATGAAGTTTTCGACTGTGACTTCGTACCCGCGATAGTCGACCTCGATATTGTCTCCGTAGAGATCGACGGCGCGGTCAGAATTGCTGTAGACGGTGCCAGGGAACGCGTTGCGCGGGTTGCAGGCCATGTCGTCGGGGAGCATGAGGATGATTTGCGAGTCAGGAATTCCGAGGCGCTTCACGGTTCGGTAGATGGAGAGTACGTTTGCGAGGTGGCGATAGTTGAACCAGAACCGCGATGTGCAGACCAGGACAGCCCAGTTGCTCGTGTGCTCGCACACGACTGTTGATGCAAACAGGGCCAGCGCCACGGCCAAGGCGGCTGCCAGGTGCAGCGAGGAGAGTCTCAGAAGCATGATTGCTCCCAGCGGCAGCAAGCAGATGTGATGCAAGAAGACGGCCAGAGGCGATTATGGGGACTCGGGAGCATTGTCGAGTTGATATCCGTCCATCGACCTCCCTTCTCCCACCCTCCTCCTCCCTCCTCCCTCCTCGGTCATGGAGAACGGAACGACACGGGCCATGCATGCAGGTGGCAAGGGGCAGGGGGTGGGCCCACGCTGGGGTTTCGCTTACAGACGGGGCTCGATGCGGCCATGGCTGCCGGCTGTCCGCGTCTGCCGCGTGATTGGACCAGTCACCAGACCATTCAAGCCACGACAAACACCATTGCCATGATCAGCAGAGAACATCGATGCTCAATTGCAAGTTCGAGCTACACATTTGTGCACCATTTGGCGATTCAGGTGCACTCCCGCACCGGTGGCAGGTACCGACGCTGAACATTGATTGATAATAAGAAGATAAAAAAAGACTTGAAAACTCGGGTGTCCCCGGGGCAAGGAAAACCCACATAGCGGATCATAGGTTCTTGCAACACGGTCTACACCCAGATTGTATGGCAAAGGCAAAATGCTAGCAACTACCTGGACTAACTGTAGATCTACTAGGGTGGGGAGGTACCTACCCACTAGTACCAAAGTCGGGTAGCTTTTTGGGCAAAAAAGGCAAGTGCCAGTCCGTGGGCAAGTTGGCAGCTGCCAGTTTGTGATCAGACACCTGAGTCTCGAGTCTAAAATCCACTTCACAGCTGTCCCGGACTGACCCCTCTATTCGTACGGTCAATCATGAAACTTTGATTTCCCTGTCTTGACAAGACTTCCGCTTTTTCTTTTTCTTCTTCTTCTTCTTCTTCATCTTCCTCCGCTTCTCTTTGATTCTGTCTGTCGCTTCAGCACCAAAGCAATCCCCAAAGTCGATTGTTCAAGTGCCCTCATTTGATTGGTTTCCTGTCGTCATTCCGCACTATTTTTGACCGAGGCTACGTCAACCATCATTAAACCGGGCCTTTGATGTAACGATTGACTTCGCTTCTTGGCTGAACTGGTCAACAAATGTCCTGCCCTAACCCACCTGAATTTCATTCTTGAAGCAATCAAGACCATTTTTTCTGCAAGAGAACAAGCAAAGCCCATAATGGCTGGACTGTCCATGGTGAGCGCAAGCCCTTGATCCTCATCACCTTCAAAATCGCGCGCTGTGGGCTAATCCCAAACAAGTCGGCATATCCTTGGGAGTGCAGGGATCGGGAAGACCAGGCAAAGGCTTCTTATAACCACCCACTCAGGCGAACCAACAATGTTCTCGCCGAGGAGAATATGCGCCTTAAAAGAATACTGCGCGAGAATGCCATACCCTGGTCACACATTGCTCAAGCACATATGGAGCAGCATAATCCTGCCTTCCAAAGAAGACGTACTCGTTCTTCCACGTCCTCGCACGAGCTAGGGCGCCCCCGGTTGCCCACCGAAGTCATATTGAGAATCCTCAAATTCGCCATGCACAGCCCTTACCCCATCATTGATCCGCTTTCGCGTCTGAATCCTGAAAACCTATCTGAAGTGGAAAAGTCACGCGGCAACCAAGTTGCGATACACATCCTGGCAACATGCAGAGCTCTTCATGCAGAAGGAACCCGTTATCTATGGGAATCAAACACCTTTATTTTTACATCCCCAGAAGCACTCCGCCACTTTTCCGAGTTGGGTGCTGAATTTCGGAATAAGATCACGAATGTGAATCTCAGAGTCGTCGCCCGCTATTACGACGACCAACGTCGGAAGCATAGACTAGACCGGGAGTACCATCCTGATTTAAAAAAGGATCAATTGTTAAGTGTGCGCTTGCGTCCAAAGGAGTCACCCCTGATCAGAGGGGGGTTCCGCTGCTATACTTGGTCCCAAATTGCAGACTTCTTGATGGCACTCCGTGCACCGTATGAACCACATTACAAGGACAAGCACAGCCCCCGTCCTCGTCTTCTACCATCACTGTTGCGGCTTCGACTTGATCTTGTCAATTTCTCCGAGACATTACTGCCCTATTCAAGCTTGGAACTTCATGAAGTCGCATCCCACGAGCTCGGATGCACTCTTAACGAGCTTCAGATTACCGGCATGCCGTTTGACGACGCTGGAATGAAAGTATCGGCCGAGTTGAGCGGTATGCTCAAAGACGAAGGTCTCTACTTGGATGGATCTGCATCCTATGTTGCTCATAAAAAGCACTTGCAACCGTTAACGGGTAGGAAGTGGTGTGCTCGTGTGGTTCGTGCATCCAAGGGGAAGACCGACGCTGCTAGTGACGAAGACAACAACTCTTCAGATTCGGATGACGACGAAGAAACAGTCGGTCACAGACATATTCATCCAAGACTGGGAATCATGCCGCCGGTACCACCCGAGGAAGGTCACCCAACCTCAGCTCGCGACCAAGATGGGGTAATCTGGAAGCGAGTTCCCATCGCACGAGATAGCGAAGAGCGTCGTTGGGTACAATTCTCGAGAGTAGGAGGCTATGAGATGCACCAAACCGAATGGGAGACGGACGAAGACGGTCTTTGTCCTTGTTGCGGTGAGGGTCATCTCAGTGCGTCGTTTCTCAACTACATGATGCACGAAGAAGATGGTTTTGCTGATTGGGACTAAACAGACCGTCGACTGGTGTTTTCCTTTTCTTTTATTAATCATCATCTTCTTCTTTTTCTTCTTTTTCTTCTTCTTTCTTTTCTTCTTGGCAAAACATATTTATCTTCGCACGGCGATCAAACCCATGATGACTGTTAACTGTGAAAAGAAAAATCATACAATGGAAGCAGACATATGGAATTGGCCTTGAGCAGGCCGGCTATTTCTTTTGGCCAATGCTTGTTAGAAGCCGTCGGATATAGCCGTGGTTGGGATGGGCGAACGGACGTTAGGACGTCGTGTTTAATCTGTAAGACGCGCCAGGCACTTGTAGGAGAATATGGTTGACCTCATGTATGAAGATAGCTTATACAATAATAAGATAAAAAAGACGCACCACAGTCTTGCATTTGCGGGATTTGTGCGAATAGGCAGAGTGGGCGGTCCAAGAATCCAGGGAGTCCCTATTTATATTCATTTCCTGCATGAAGACACGGTGGTGCCGAGTCCTCGGTCCACCAAACGAAGCGCCCGTTTCTGCACCCACCTCGTTGAATGAAATGACGGTAGTTCCCCATTCCACGTTGAAGTGGCCGTAGATGTCGTCTATAATTGCTTGCCGTACTCTTCCTTCCAAATGCGATCCCACTTCTCCTTGTCGACGGCAAAGTCCCGAACATATTGATGTTCGAGCTCATGCGTCCTCCTCCCCAGCAGAACAAGACTATGAAGCGGCGGACCAAGGTCATCGTCCGTGTGGCAGAGGTCTTCCAGCGTCCCTGCGACAAACTTCTCCGTCTTGCCCCCCACGCGAGCGGCCCCAATGGCCAGACTGTTCCGGTCATAGACACCCTCTTGTTTTTCGTCTTCGATTTGCAGCATCTGGTGCGCGCACTGCCCGACCGTCATGTACCGGGGGGGTTCGTAGATGAGTCTCCCCCTAGCCATGTTCTCCAAGCTCTGCTCCTTGACCTTGATGTCGACGAGGACAAGAGTGTGCAGTCCGATGCCGCGGTTCTCCTTGATGCGATCGTAGAAAGAGGCTGGTTTCCACGATTCGGTGAAGAAGACCATGGAGACGGTCTGGCCAAAATTGTATAGTTGAAGGCCGCAAGCGCCGATGCCGGACATGATGGAGGCGTTGGGGACGGTTCGTACTGGGATGGACAATTCGCGCGCTCGAATAACGAGATCCGTGTGCGTGGTAGCTCTATCGACTCGGGGTCAATATTCACTTGGACTCGGCGTCCCTGAGATGGATCCTTGGGGAGAAGAATAAAAAGAAGCAGGGGGGGGACGGCTGGGCTAGCTACCAACCCAAAGGGATCTCCGACCACGCAAAAGGCTACATCCTCGGACTGAGCATTGCGCAAAATCTCGTCGCTGTTGGACTCGACCATTTCCCTGTCGGCGATGGTGATTGAGCGGCCGTAGTACGCTTCCTAGTGCAGAACGTCAGCTTCCGGGGTCTGAGACTGGAATAGCAGCGAGCGAGCGGGTGAGAGGAACACGTACGAGGACCGACTGATCGACTAGGAGGATGCTTGTGTAGGCCTCCAGATAGACCCTCGAGGCATTTTTGACGACCTCGAGACCTTTGACGGTGATGTCGGTCTCGTCCGAGAGGCCGAGGCCGACGAGGTAGAGCATGATGAGTGGGAGCAGCAGTGCGCGCGACTGCTGCTGTTGTCGGAGTGCAGAGCGAGAGTTGTCTGCTTTGGCCAGCAAGGGAAAAAAAAAAAAAAAAAAAAATCCAACCCCTCCGCGGGGCCATCAAGCTTGCGCCGACAGTGACGTATGCACATACATAGCTGGGCAGACTGGGCTCACGCGCCACGGCCCCACTTATCCCGACACAGGCAGATATTCATCAACCAGACGTCTGCTCTCTCGCCGTTTCCAAACTTTGCAGCATCGTGGTCACTTTGTCATTTTCCCAGTCCCTCCCCCATCGGCAGCATACACATCCACAGATTCGGGAGAAAAGAAAAAGAAGAAGGAAAAAAAAAAACGACAGCACAAGACAACGAGTGCTCGTCTGGCCATGGCTGACTCCAAAAAGGGCGGCGCGTACGGCGCTCCGGCCGGCGACACTGACTTTCGCAAGACGTGGGATCTGGACGAATACGCCGCCAAGGCCAACGAGCGCGAGGCCAAGGAAAAAGAAGAACGCAAGGCGCGGTACGAAGCCAAGCTGGCGGGGAAAACCTACCACAAGCCCCTGACGGGCGACGAGACGTACACGTCGGCGCGCAGAACCGTGATTGATCTCACGGCGCAGGTGGGCAAGACGCAGCTCGTGCCCGTGGGCGCGGGCGTCGGGAAACGAGGCCGGAGCGCAGGCTTCTACTGCGAGGCGTGCGACCTCACGTTCAAGGACAACAAGCAGTTCCTCGAGCACATCAACACCATGCAGCACCTGGTCAACACGGGCCAGAAGATGGAGGTCAAGCGCGCGACGGCGGACGAGGTGCATGAGCGCATCGCCTACTGGGTCCGCAGACGGGACGAGCTGGCGCGGGAAAAGGCCACGAGTCTGCAGGAGAGGCTGCTGATGCGGGGGGAGGAGCGGGAGAAGGAGCTGGACGAGAGGCGGATGCGGAGGAGAGAACAGGCGGAGAAGAAGCGGCTGGAAAGGGAGGAGGCGGCCAAGGTGAAGACGGAGTACGGGGACGACGTGCGCGTCGAGGGCGAGCACGATGAGGACGACATGATGGCTCAGATGGGCTTTACCGGGTTCGGAGGCGCGAAGAGGTAGGCGCGCGGCGCCTTGTATTAATTATTCTTTGCTGGCGGTGGAGCGTGATTGTAGAGTTGGCATCATACATGATACCCATGTTTGTTTGAATTGTTTTCACAATAATTCTCCCCTACCCTATAGAAGTGCATGTACATATTCATCATCGACCGACCCGCTTCTTCCAGGTTCGCCCGCCGCGGTGGGTCCACACGCAGCCTACTCGACGTTGACACAGCCGCATGCGGTTCGATGTGGACACAGCACTTGCGATCCGACATCTCCAGAAAGCCATCCGGCCACCCCCTCGGCCGCCAGCCACACAACCCACGATGTCCATCCTCGCGGGCGTCCCCTTCGTCCTGTCGCTCCTCGCGGGCGTCCTCTTCGTCCTTGCCCTCAAGCTCGGCCTCGGGACCCTCTCCCGCCTCGTCCCGACCCGGTATGCGCCGCCGCGGAACCCCCGCGACAACCACGTTCAGGTCTTGGTCCTGGGCGACATTGGCCGTAGCCCGCGCATGCAGTATCATGCCATTAGCATAGCCAAGCATGGTCGAAGGGTGGACATTGTTGCGTATAAAGGTGAGTTTTTTTTTTTTTTTTTTTTTTTTTTTTTATATATATACATATAATATAAAGCTTTACTCCTCTAGAGCTGCAATCTTAAACTATTTTTTTAATTTTTTAACTTTTAATTTCTTTTATCTTTTAAAACAAAAAGCCTCAACTCTTTCTTCTTCTCTTCTACTTCCCCTCAAAATTCATCCATCTTCCCCTCAAAACTCCTCCATCTTTCCCACCCTCGCCAGCTCTGCTAACCCGTCAACCTTTTTTTTTTTTCGTTCTCTCTCTTATTCTCCCTGTCGTCATGCCTCAGAAACGTCGAGACATCCTCACCTGATTGGCAATGAACGCGTGTCCATGTACGCGCTCGCTCCGCAGCCAGAATGGATTGCCTGGGGCACGCTGCCCTTCTTCATCAACATTCCGTGCAAGGTAGTGCAGCAGTTCTGGACACTATTCTATACCATGATGTGGGCTACGCCGGCTTCGCAGTGGATCATCATCCAGGTATTTCTCTCTTTGGTTTTTAATTTAACTATTTATTCCCTTTTTTTCCCCTTTTTTTTTCCTTTTCTTCTTCTTCTTTTTGTGTCTTTTTCGCTCCTCCTCCTGACAACCAAGTAGAACCCCCCCTCCATTCCAACGTTCCACGTGGCCCTCATCGTGTCCCTCGTCAGGGGCAGCAAAGTCGTCATCGACTGGCACAATTACGGGCACACCATTCTCGCCCAGAAATCTTTCCCCTTCACTCTTCTCGTCCCCCTGTACAAGTGGTATGAGGTCACGCTGGGCAAGATGCTCGGAAACGTCAACCTGGCCGTCACGCACGCCATGGCGCGGGAGCTGCGAGGCCGGCCGTTCAGCCTGCGGAACCCTGTGTACACACTACATGATCGGCCTGCCGAGCTGTTCCAGCCCATTGGGTCGGTCGGCGCGAGACGGGAGTTCCTCGAGCGGCTCCCCGAGACCAAGGCGCATGCCCAGAACATCATGGACGGACACATGCGCCTCCTCGTCAGCAGCACGTCGTGGACCCCGGATGAGGACTTTGGCATCCTGCTCGAGGCGTTGGTCTCGTACGCGAACCCAGCAAATGACCAAGACCCCTCTACGGAGCCGCCGTGTCCGATCCTGGCCATCATCACGGGGAAAGGTCCGGAAAAGGAAAAATATCTAGGCCAGATCCGGCAAATCGAAGCACAGGGTCGTCTTCCCGGCATCAAGGTCCTCACAGCTTGGCTATCCAACCGCGACTACGCCACCCTCCTCGCCTGCGCAGATCTGGGCATCTCCCTCCACAAGTCGAGCTCGGGCGTCGACCTACCCATGAAGGTAGTCGACATGTTTGGCGCAGGTCTCCCCGTCGCCGCGTACTCGGCCTTTGAAAGCTGCGCCGAACTCGTCAAGGAGGGCGAGAATGGGTGCGGGTTCGAAACAGTCGCGCAGCTGAGGGACATTATGCAGAGGCTCTTCAGTCAGCGGGGGCAAGCAGAGCTGGCGACGCTCAAGAGAGGAGCCATCAGGGAGGGATCGCTGCGGTGGGATCAAGAGTGGGATAGGGTCATGAAGGGGATTTTGGGCTTCTCGGACGGCAGAACAGAGACTTGAATGGATTCACATGGATGATGCCCACAGACTCGTAAAAAAAGAATATGTACGAATTTAGGAACATGCCACAAAACGAGAGTGTGAAAAAGGTAGGCCCAGCGCATATACCCCACGCCACCGCTGAGACAATCTTGGACTGCAATTCCAAGACGGACAAAAAGAAGGAACAGAAAGAAATGTCAAACCGCTGAGATAGAAAAAAAAAAGGAAAAAGGAAAACACCACCATGCAAGAAAAACATCATGCTAGGTAATCCCAAGTGGCCCAGGCCTACCCCATTCAAAGAAGCTATGCATCCCCACCAAATCAATTTTTGCCCATCCATTCGTTCTTGACTCCCATCTCGACCTCCATCTCAACCCCCACGTCAGCCTCCACCTCAACCTCAATCCTCACCCAAGCTCTCCCTCACACACTTCCTACACTGCCTCCTAAAGTCCTTGTGCTTCCCCTCCCTTTCCTCCCTCAACATGCGCGCGGCCTCGACATTGGCCGCGCTATCGCAGTTGGGATCGTGGAACAAACTGATTGTGCTGACGAGAATGGTCTCGGGGCTCTGGACGGGACTCCAGCGCTCCGACGCGGCCTCGTAGCCGTACTCATCCTCCTCGGGCGGATGCAGGATCGATATGCAGAGCTTACCGTTGGAGTAGATGTTTGGGTGGAAGGGAATGGGCGTTTGGAAGGTCAGCGAGGGGGGCATGTGGGGGTACGTTGGAGGGAAGACGAGTCTGGCGCGAAAATTGCCACCTATGGGGGATGTGAAGAGACTATGTTAGTCATTTCAAGTTGAATGTTTTTTTTATATAAAAAAGGGGCGGTAAAAAAAAAGGAGGGGTACAAAAAAAAAAGGAACATACCGCCGTAATATTGACAATCATCGCTGATCATGAGCATCACGTCCCACTCGAAAATATTGCTGTCGTTGACGAGCCCACACGAGACGCCTTGGAGGTCCTTGCTCGACTGTATCTCCTTGAGCTGTCGTCCGAGGAGCGACGCGGCTGGGGAGACGGACGATGCCATTGGTATTGGTCTGCCTGGGAGAGATTTGCGCGGGGGGAAATAAGAGGTGGTGGAAGAGGAAGAAAAGACCGGAGGGACGATACCCCGCGCCCCCGCCAGAGAGGGGTTGTTGGTCGTCGTGATTTTTTTTTTGATTTTTGTGTTATTGATCCTTTAAAATTGTTTCAAACTGGCAGCGTGTAATGGAATGTGCTATGCTTCAGTCCCAGCCGTGTGTATTCGTATTTGATCGTCCTTGGGCGCAAGGGGCGTTGGGCTGGAGGCGGCGTGTCGTGGGATGGGATGGGATTGGGATGAAGAGGCTCGGTTCGGCGAGGACGTCGTTTGGCCGGCGGGGAAAGGGATGATGTCGTGACTCGTGAGGGCACTTTTTTTTGCGCGGAGGAGCACGGGAAGGGAAGGGCTGCCCCACTTGGAATTGATCGAGGTCGACAGCAGAGGTAGCGAACAGCAGTAACTTCACGTGCAACTTGTCGAGAGTGAGAGCTCGAGCAGCATCGAGATTATCCATCGTATGGCACGTGGCTGTACGACGCAAGTCCTTGCAGTCAGCTTGTCATCTTCGAGGCAGCTACTCATATGTATGCAGACAGACTACCCAACACGATATCACGTTATATGACGGCCGCCGAAGGGCACTCATGCTTTGAAATTCAAGTAGGAAACGTAGTGACTGAGGGGTCAATGGCAGCAGAGCGTGGATTGATATTATATTTGAATAGAAGCCCAAAGAAGAAGGAGAAGGAGAAAAGGAGAAAATGTTTGTCTTTAGATTTTCTGACCTAATCAGTCACGCCTACTACTAGAGTCAACTACTTCATGATAAAGATGTGCATCTTCACTTTTGGCCTCATGATGAGAAGATTCAACATATTCTACAGAATACAAAAAGAGGAGGCGAGGATACATTCTTTCTCAAACTTGGCCTCGAATTTTCAAATCCAACGCATTTATCCTTTTAGACAAAGAAAACTCTGGTTCTTGCAGATACAGATTCTTACAATTCTTCTAAACATGACTTACAAAACATCAAGTCCTACCTAAGCAATGCGTTTCTGTTGAAAGTCTGGTCATCTTCTGCTCACGCCGCTGGTGACTTCATTGTTTCGCAGAGCTGAGCATAGCTTTGTTGTAGCTCTGTCTGTTCCTGCTTCAACGTGTAGTGACTTCTTCCCAAGCTAGTTATTTCACCATCCATTTGGTCGCTTGCTCTCTCGAGAGAGTACATCCTGTCACCAAATGATATAAGCCTCTCTTTGAACTGTACAAGCGCGTGGTGTAAGTCGTTTACTGCCATGGTGTTGGATGCCTCGCGCGACTGCAGCTCTGCGACAATTTGTGCCAAATCCGCGTGATGTTTGCTCGTGGAAGTGCTGCCGACATTTCTGGAGGGCGCTAGAATCTCCTCAACGAAAATGCTCGATTCGTCTTTGATGCTGCAGTCGCTGCTATCATTCACATCGATTTTGTCCACGTCGATGTGGATGACAGCAGCAGAAGACGCGGCTCGAGATGATGAGCCTGATGACCCTAAAGAGGCAGAGGAGGCAGAGCTGTGACGCGAAGAAGAAGTCGAGGGCGTGGATGCCGTTGACGAACGTTCCTTTGACATTATTCAGCAGGCACATATGTTGTGAGGTCATTTTGCTCGACGTACCGTATCGAAAAAAACCTGTAATGGAAGCTGACCTCGGCTCAATCGCGGAGGGTCTCTATATGAGACCTTTTCCATGGAGATTGGTGGCAGCTGCTGTCGATTTTCGATAATTCTTACAAAGGCGGAGTTGTCAATCTGGGAGATAATACCTTTAAACCGTGGATTCAGGACGTCGGGATGATCGGCGGCATATTCACGAAACCACTTGCGCGTCGAACATGCACGGATGCCATAGAGTATCGCGAAAAACTCAAACTCGGCCATATTGGGTATTCGGTTGCGACGACGATTACCCAATATATGATGAGAGGCGCAGTACATGTAAGGTTTGATAACGATCCTTTGAAAAACATTCCAAAACTCTGCCTGCTGTGCCTGCGATAGCGTGGCATACCGTGATCTGTACTCCTGGCAGAGGAGCTCATACGCCAGCTTCTCGATTGGGTTTCTGGAGAAGTCGGGCGGGACGACAATCGTGACTGCACTCTGCGTATTGGATTGTGTGGTCATGTTGATGTTTGCAAGGCAATAAGCAATGAATAATAAGCAGTAATATGGAAATATACTGAGCAAAGGTTGCCGTAAAGGGGCAGTATGAAGTGATAAAGAGAGTGACAGGTAGACAATCAGTGCAGACTGATGTGTTGATGTAATTGCAAATAGTAGGAGATTTAAAAAAAAAAAGAAAACATGTACACAACCAGGAGATAAACGCGTCTTTGCAAGCGTGTCGGACAGACATTTATGGCATGACGTGGATGGACATGGAATACATGCCGGCTTTGGGATTGGTGCGTGCCGGCCGAGCGACACCTGCGACCACTTGTCACGACAGCTGACAAGAGTGTCAACCGAGGAAAACTGAAGCTTGAATTTTCACGAAGCCATGAGAGCGTAGTCATATCCATGAATGAACACTAAATGGAATGTTTGAAATGGAGGAATGAAAGAAATGCATGGAATATATAGACGAATTACACCAATAATCCACTATAGTAATCGAGGCCTCTATGCAGAAACGTATTTTTTTGATAAAGTATACTAGAATGTGCTACAACAAAATTTGAGGAGCATGAGGACTTTGAACGCATATTTACAACTTCCAATACAACCACAACGTGCAGCCTCGATAGTCCCTGCCTTGAACATCCTGGTGCTCTCAATTACAAAGAAGTCATCAGATGGCATATTATACAGTGTGGAATCTGCTTTTCTTTTCTTTTCTGCTAAATATGTGGGAGGGCACGGGAACGATTAACATCTGGTCTGGTCACTGAAAAGTGGTCAGCGGCAAGCACTGCCGTCTTTTCCATGACAATATTGTAACCAAGGTTGAAATGTCAGCCAGCTCTCGTGTCTTCTCTAGGCTCGGATAGAAACCTCGCCCTCACTAGAGAGGAGCTATTGTCGTTGTTTTTTGATCCCCTTTTTACTGAAATTCTTTTGAATTTGTATAGGTAGGAAAGGGCTGTGTCAGTCTTATTCGATGACATCTACTTATAGACTAGACTAATGACAAGCATCCTTGGGGATGCACATCCCTTTTATCTATTGGCTCTATTACTTATATATCCCTACGCTAGGATGCTAGGTTTTTTTGTTCGAATCCCAGTGGGAAAGGAAAGGTTGTGCCGCACCTAAATGAATAAAGGGTTATAATAAACCTGCCGTCTGTTTTTGCTGAATAGTGACGCATCTACTAACCATCTTGTCTCCCGAATCCCACCACTGCGTACATCTCCTTTTCTGCATGGAATACCGTGAGACAACTAGCAACTACTTGATTACTTTGTCATGCTAGCTGAGAATGCCACAGACCTCTCCTGGACAATGGACCTTACGCTGCATAACCGCTTCCTTAAGGTAGGCACCAGCACCTTCATACGCTGCCGAGTCGGGAGTAAAGAAACCCACCCCTTTTAGGGGGGTTCCCCATTAAGAGATGGAAGAATGGATAACTTAAACCTCACATACACTTAACCACCTAACTATGCCTTGAGTGTTATGCCTCTTATGACCTTACAAAGCACCGCGCGCATGAGTGCTAACCTCTTACGTGCGTCTTCTAACACGTAGCACTAGGTGACGAAACTATTGCATTAGCAAATTCATTTGCTGTAATATTATATCCATCCTGCTGGATAATATTACGCCGTTTCCCACATTAGGTAGGTACCTAATGTGGGTGTTACGGTCTGCCCTACGAGGGAACCCACCCCTTAAGGGAGGGTTCCCTCTCCCGATAGTTTAGAAGAATCATCTTTGACCTTACATACACTTGACTACCTAACTGTGACTTGAGTGTTATTCCTTCTTATGACCTTACGAAGCACTGCGCCTATTGCGTGAGTGCCAACCTCTTACGTGCGTCTTCCAGCACGTAACAGTGGGAGCTAGATTGGAGCAAGATTAGTGCTTCAATGTCTCCGATGCATGAAGGTTTGCTTATTTACAAAGATTTGTCTTTTTGGCACGCTGTCGCTGGCGAAGGCAGTATCGGCGGAGGTTTGGCGGCCGCGTTCTTGCGACGCGGCTGCCAGTGGCTTGCGTAAGACGACGCTTGCGGGACTTCTTCAGGAATTCTGCGCGGCGGAGGTGCGTCGGCGACTCTTAGAGTGTGGCAAAACGCCGCGCGGCTTTGGCGGGGGAGGTGCGGGCGCCGGCCGGGGTTGGGACGGGCTTGTATGTAGCACTAGCTTGAGGGTACTTAGCCTAATCAACGACCCTATAACTGTAACATACATCACTATGATTAGTCAGACAGGCGGGGTATAACCCTCGTCGCACTCCACAGAAGGTGGGGATAATCAACTAATCCCACACACTCTCACAATAACCCTCTAAATCAACTGGCTACTTTTCAACACATCCTCACAGCTTGGTAGCGATTGCTAAGGTCAAAAAAGCGACCACCAAGAACAAAACCAGGTCATCAAAAGACCACCAGAAATTGTTGTCAAAGGTTCTCTTTTATCTTCATCTTTCTTTTTATTTACGTTATTTTACGTCGCGACTGGAATGGAGGGAGACGCTCCTCCAGACTTAATAAGACAAAGAGCTCAGCAGTTGCAAATGACCTTACAAAGCACTGCGCCTATAGCTCCTTTGTCTGAGGGGGCACAGTGTGACGAGCCTCACAATTAAGGAAGTTGCACAGCAACTTCACCATTTTAACGGCGGCGGGCGGGTGTTTCTTGTTACATCTAGTAATGGTGCATAATGTATTCGCTATCTAACGATAGATGCTCCTGCTACCTAAAATGTATATAGTAGGGATCTCTAGCAGGATACCTAAGATATAAGGCTAGATATAGGGCACTATACTAATAAAAAAGACCTAAGAAGGTTTATAGTATATAACACTACCTCTATAGCTAAATAACTAGCCTATATAAAATATATATAGTATTTAATTATATAAAAGTATAAGAAAATATATAAAACTAGCCTAAAAAAATAAGGCTTAAAGGATATATTAAAAATCTAAAAAATATAGCTTATAGGAGGTTATACTCTAAATATATTAAGAAAAAAAAAATAACTAATATCTATAGTTTATTTTATAAAGAGGGAAAATAATATATAAAATATATAGAAAAATATTTAATTAGATAATTTATAAAGAATATTAGGCATTAAGGCCTATAATAAACGCTAACTTTAGGATTATTTATAATATTTATATAAAATTAATATACTTTTTATATTTAAAACCCTTTATAAAGCTATTTATAATTATTTAATTAGTATTAATTTATTTAAGGTAAAAGAGGCTATTCTTAACTCTTTAAGTAATTTATTTATAATATAGATTAATATAGTAAGTATAGCTATAATATCTTTTATTAATTATATTTACCTAAGTATTTTAGCTATTTATAAATAGTAATAGTAAGTAATTCTAGTTAAAGCTAAAGTCCTTAATAAGTTATAATACCTAAACTATAAAAAGAGCTATAGATATTAAATTAATAAATTTAGCCTCTATAATACTTAAAGCTATAAGAGTTTACCTTTTTAAAAACTAAAAAATAGTACTACTATTAAGTATAATAATATAACTAGTAGTAAAATGCCTTATTATAAGGTTATTATTATAAGAGGTATTACTATAGCTATAAATATAAAGAATTCTATCTTTAGTATTTATAGTAGGTTTATTATTAAGAATAATACTAAGATTCTTTATTTCTTAAAGGTATTACTAAAAATACTTTTAAAAATTCTAATAGATTTACTTTAGCGCTAAATTTACTATACTAAGCTTATTTACTATAAATATAATATTAGGCCTTATATATATAGAGAGCTAATTAAAGCACTTAATCTTATATTACTAATTAGTAATATTTTTAATAGTTATAAAGTCCTTTTAATTTATAGGAATTTCTACCTATAATAGCTATAGTATATACACTAATAAGAGGTTTAAGGTCTAGAATTAGTTAAGAATAGACTTTATATACTTCTTTTAATATAAAAGAATAGTTTAGTAGTTATAATTCTATAAAAATTATATACTAAGGAATATATAAACTATACTTAGCTACTTAAGCTTATATTATAATTCTAATAGGTTAATTATAATAGTAATAATAGTATTAAATAGGGTAGCTATAATAATATTATTAATATAAAGAAGTAGAAAAATATAGTTATTATAAGTAAAAATATATAACTTATTAGAAAGTCTTTTAAAGCTATATTTTATAAGCTTAGCTATAATATTATTAAGCTACTAAAGAGGTAATATTAGAAGACTATAAAGTATATAATTAAGGTAGTATACTCTCTTTATACTATTATTATAACTATAAGGCTAGTATATAAAAACCTTAGTTTATACCTTAGTATTTAGAAAAGTATTAATAGTATTATATTATTATTAATTAAGATTAAAAATAGTAACTATTATATAAAATATATAGAGAGAGACTAGATAGGCTACTATAATATAAAGGTCTTTAGCTTTAAAGACTTTATTATACTAATTACTATAAATAACCTAATAAGCCTTTAAATAAGGCTCTTTATTAATTAGGTATTTAATAGTATAGACCTAATAGCTATTAAAAATTATAGTATTTTTAGGTAGAAAGACTAATTTCTAGCTATTCTTTTACTATATTTTCTTAAGCTTTTTAAGCTTAGCTAATCTCTAAAATATTTAATAATTTAGAAGATTCTTAGCCTTAAACTAATTTAATAAAATATAGATCTTTATATCTATAAAATTAGTAGCTTAAATAATTATTATATAATATAAGGGATTTATAGCCTTATTAGATTTATATTTATCTTTATTATAGTATTTAACTATAAGGTTTAAGGGCTAACCCTTAGAAAAAGCTCTTTTTTACCTATATATTATAATATATATATAATTAATATATACTTTAGTGCGCACTAAGCAGTATATACTATGCCTAATATTATTAGAAATATTAGTAATAGTATTAGAATTAGCTTTCTATACCTTTTTCTTTTTAATATTATTTAATTCTTATTATAATAGCTTACTATAAAGTAATAAGTTAACTTCTAAGGCTATAACCTTTAAAGACTCCTTAGTTATAAGAGGGTTATTAATAGCCTTAGCTAGTAATGCTAGTGTATTAGGTATTTCTTTATTTTTAAGAAAAGGCACCTTATAAAGTATATATAGTTATAGCTTTAAGTTAAAAAGTTATTTTTAATCCTTTAAAGGCTCTATAATAAGAGTCTTAAACCTAAATATAATTTTCTATATTAAATTATATAATTTTAGTAGGTTCTTTAATATCTATATAAAAGGCTTATAAGAAAAGCTAGTATTTAGAGGTTCTTCTAGAGGGGTAGTTAACTTTAGAAATAATTAATTAAATAAATAATATAATTCTAATAGAAATACTACTTTCTTATTATTAAGTTCTAACTTAATTAAGTTAGTTATAGCCTCTAGCTATTAGTCTATATTTAAAGGCATACCTTTAGAGGTATTACTTATTAGTAAAGTAATAATTTTTCTATTTTCTTCTATAAAGGCTAAATTAATAAGTTTAGTAATAAATTTAATATCTTCCTTATTATAATTAATATAATTAAATACTTCCTAAAATCTAATATTATAAGCTTTTATAATGTAATTTTCTTTAGAAAGCTAAACTTTAAAGAGATAATATTTTAGGCCTTCTATGCCTATAAGGTAGCTTTTTTTAGCTTAAAAGGCTATTTTTATAGTATATATATGCCTTTCTTTAGAAATTTATATATAGGTAATATATCCCTAGATTTAGAGATCTTAAATAAATACCTTATTATTTAAGCTAATCTTATTAAATAACGCCTATTATAGTAATTTACTACTAATACTATTTACTAGTAATAGATTTATAATCTTTATAGTATACTTTATAGTATATAGCTATAAGAGGTTTAGAAGCTTAGCACTAATTATAGAAGTATAAGCTATATTTATAAGGATTCTTCCTACCCTCTTAATAATGCCTTAATAAGCTAGAATATAAGGGGCTTTAGTATAAAAAATAATGCCTTTCTTATAGTAGTAACTAGTAAACTTTTTACCTAAGAATTTAGTAGTATTATTAGTATAGAAGCACTTAATAATAAAGCTATTACTTATATTTTTAATAGTAGTTTACTAAACCTTTATAGCTTTCTATAAATTCTTATAACTAATAGTTAGAATTACCTAATAAAACTAAGTATATATATTAATTATATATAAAGTATAGTTCTTTTTACTAAACCCTTTAGATTTATAAATAATATAATCCTAAAAAATGTATAAAAAAAAAGATTAAGTATTAGTTTAAGGCTTATAATAAATTATTTAATTAGCTTTTGCTAAATAGTAAGCTTTATAGTGAAAATTATAAAGAGAGACTATATTAATTAATATATTAGTATCTTTATATATATAGAGAATTCTATCCTTTTTAGTATACCTAAGTCTCTTATATAAAAGGCTATATTCTATATTCTTTATAATAGCCTTTATAAGTAAAGCTATAAAGTTAAAGTAAGGCTTTTCTTTATATAAATTTAGGACTACTATATTAGAGGCCTAATAGAAAGAAGCTACTTACTAATAAGAGAACTTTATAATTAAATAGTTTAAAGACTTATTAATAATAATCCTAGCTTTTTAAAGAAGGCTAGGGGAAATTATATTAACTTTAGCTTTAGGGATAAGCTATATATTTAGTAGCTTAAGGTAGCCCCTTACTATAGATATTTTTACTATTTTAATGCCTTTTATTATAAGTAGCTAACTATTACTAGTAGTTATTAGTCTAACTTCTATATTAGTATTAAAATAAGTAAACTACTTTATTAAATTAAATATATAGTTATTATAACCTATATTAAGTATATAATTAGATTATTAAAGTTAATTAGGGTTAGTAGCTACTATAAAAGTAGTGTTAGTACTTATAGTTATACTACTAAAGGTATTCCTAGCTTATATAATATTAGCTAAAGCTATACTCTTAGGCTTAGATTCTTAAGGCTTCTTTTATAACTCCTAAATATAATTAAGTATTTTCTTAAAATATAGCTTTTAGCACTAGTTTAGCTTATATGCCTTTCTACTAGAATAAAGTATATATTTATATTCTATTATTATTTTAGTCTCTATAGTTTTTTTTATAGTAAAGTTAGACTTTTACTTTACTATAGGCTTATTAGACTTATAAGTAAGATATTTTAATATTTTATCTTTCTTTAATTTATTAGAGCTATAGCTTTAAATCTTCTATATATTATATATATTAAGTATAGAGCCCTTAATAGCATAAAGCATCTAAGCTACCTATATAATATTAGGTAAAATTATAATATTATTAACTTTTTACTAAATATTCTAATAATAATTAAGCTAGGCCCTTATTATTAAGAAATCTACCTACCTTAATTAAAAAAATATATTTAAAAGCTTAATAATAGTAATATTAGCTTAGAAGCTATAATTATTATAAATAAGCTATATTAAGTCTATTATATAGCCTTAGTAATTCTATTCCACTTTAAGGATGTTTTTCTATATATATATAGATAAGGTTTGCTATATTAAATATATTAATAAGGCATGCTTTTAATTAGTTTATTATAACTAAGTAATTATACTATTAAAGTAGCTAGTTAGGCTAAGAATATATATATATATTTTGATTAAGATTTCCTATTCTTTAAAATTCTTAAAACCTTTTAAAGGGGTAATTTATATAACCTTTAGAATTATATTCTTTATATTAGTAAAAAAGTCTATATTATAACTCTAATATGCCCCTAAGGGTTATATCCCTAAGGACTATGCCCCTAAGGGTGCTAGCGTATTTTAGTTAGCTATAATAGCTTTAATTTAGAAGCTTTAAATATATAGAGTATAAAGTATTATAAAGTTAGTTACTTTAAGTTATTATAACCTAGTATTTAATACTAAAGAATTATTAATTTAGTAGTATAGTAAGTTAGTATAGGTAGCTTATTATTTTATTAAATTACTATATAGCCTATACCTATATAGAGATTCTAAAGTTAAAGATTAATAGGTTTCTTATAAATATCTGCTATACCTTAATAATAAAGGGAGAAAATTATAGAGTTTTACTCTATTATATCTTAGCCTAGTTAGTAGGTATAGCTTTACCTTCTATTACTATATCTAATAATTTATAATATTTTACTAGTTAGATTAGTGCCTAAGTAGTTCTAACTTATATAAAATAGTAGTCCTAGCTAGTAATTAGGAGGTTATAGTAAGGGCCCCTTTTTTAGTAAAACTCTATAATAAAGTCTTATAATATACGCCCCTATAGTATTAAGAGTATTAACTAATAATTATTAATTTCTATACTATAATAAAAGAGCTATAGTTTAAATTTACTAGTAAAAGCAGCCTATATACCTTTTTAAGTAATAACTAAATTAACTAAAGCTAATAAAGAGCTTTATTATAATATTAAAAAATTTTTATAGCTTAATAGCTTATAAAAAAAGGGGTAAATTTATAGAATAAAATTCACTAAAAGAATATAATAGGCTAAATTTAGCTTTCTATTAATAAAAAAGGTATAATACTATAATAAAATATAATAAAATAAAAAATAATAATATTAAACGTTAAAAAATCCAGAATATAGAGGGCTTATAACCTATTATATCTAGTAATAGTGTATAATATATTTACTATTTAATAATAAATGCTCCTGCTACCTAAAATATATATGGTGGGGATCTCTGGCGGGATGCCTAAGATATGAGGCTAGATATAGGGCACTGCACTGATAAGGAAGACCTAAGGAGGTCTGCGGTATGCAACATTTCTCAAACTCATTGCATGCAGTACGCATGCAATGCAAGCAGTGGCAGAGTCGCAACTTAATGAGTGTGAGGAGCCTCACAATGCACGTGCATAACCGTTAGGCAACGACCCTACACGTGACTAACTATAATAGCTATATATATAACTTACTTATACTTTACTATAAACTATATAGAGCATAGCTATTACTATATATAACTTAAAGAAAGTAAGCTTTAGTTAATATACTATATACTTATTATCTATTATAGTTTAGCCTAGAAGGCAACTGCTTTCTAGTAATAATAGAGTTATTATTAACTATAAGGGAAGAAGGCTCTTTCCCTCTATTAGTAAGACTTTTACCCTAATATATCTAGGTCTTTATATATACTCTAAGGTTATATAACTTACTATTACTATAGCTCTATCTAAGCTCTAGCCTAAATCTAAGCATTAAGCTTAAATCTATTATATAGCCTCTCTTCTACCTATATTTCTATAGTAGTTAATATTTAAGGTAAGATAGTAAGACCCTAAAACTTAATCTAAAACTACTTCTTAATCTATTACTACTATATATTTATATAGTTCTAATATATAGAGTAATTTAGTATAAAAATTTACTATTATAAGTATTAATACTATAGTTATATAGTTAGTAGTAAATTTAGTTATAAATATAGTCCCTAGCCCTCCCTTTAACTATATAACTATACTTTCTTACCCTTATTTATATATATAAAAATAACTTTATTTTATATATTTTTTATTCTTTCCTTCTTTCCTTATTATTATTAAAACCCTTATATTTATAGTATAAATCCCTTATTTAATCTAACTATCTCTACCTATTTATATTTTATTAAGCAATAGCTATAACTAAGTTTAATACTATAATAACTCCTACTAAAAGCTAGTATATTATACCCTAATATCCTTAGTTATTATTATACTAATTTATTAATATAGTAAATATATTAGCTACTATTAGTATACCTCCCCCCTCCCTAACCCCTCTAGCTTTAGCTATAAGGTTATAAGCTACTATAAAGTAATATTAAGATTAGAAAATAAGGAGTATACTTTAGTTATATAGAAGTATATAGGGTATTAGTTTTATTATAACTATACTATAAGAAATAGGTACTTTTACTATAGCTATAGTTTATAATTTTCTTATATAGTATATTAAGTAGTAAAAAGGCCCTATTTTTAGAAAAAGAAAATCTTTATTACTTACCTTACTATTTACTATACTACCTATAATATAAAGAATATAATAAAGTAAGACCTTATTATTAAGACTCTTACTACCCTTATTAATAGTAATAAAAAAGTAATAAAAGTTATTTTAATCTAAGACTTTTAGGACTATATTAAGTAGTTTACTAACTTATAAACTACTATAAAGTAGTAGTTTATTATCTTAATACTTACTTCTAGCTTTATACTCTTTACTACTCTTTATAAAATATTATACTATAGTAAAGTAATTACTCCTAGCTTTTTTAGGGCTTATAGCTATAATAAAGGCACTATATAGTAAAAAGCTACTATTTACTATCTCTAATAGTAACTAGAGTTAGTTTATACCTATAACTAAAACCCCTATAGTTTTAAAAATTCCTAGTAAATCCCCCCCCTTCCCTAAGTTATTAAAGTTAAAGATATAATAGCTAATACCTAGCTAGTATTATTAAAGGGAATATATTAGTTTATAGTTTTATTATATATTATATTTATTACCCTATAAAATAAAGTTAAAAGAATATTTCTTACTATTTACTATAGTTTATTATATATAAAAGGGTTACCTTAATATAATTTAAACTATACTAATACTTTAGTATTAAAGAAATTTTCTAGTAGCTTCTATATTAGCTATATATATCCTACCTATTTAATTAGTATATTATATTATTACCTATACTTATAGATATTTTTAGCTATAAGAATTTCTTTTATAATAAACTTAGTAAGCTTAGAGTTAGAGTTAGGGAGAAAAAGATATAGCCTTAGTTAAAAGTTTAATAAGACCTATAAAGGTAATAGGTTCTTAAAAGCTTACTTTATTAAGTTAATATAGAAGACTAAGTATATATTACTAAGTATATTAAGATAAACTATAAGTAGTAAAGGCACTTTTATAATATAGTACTTAGCTATAATTTAGTTAAGCTTCTTACTTAGTTAGCTTAAATAAATATACTAAAGGTTAAGCTATATAAGGTTATTTACTTAATATTACTTAGCTAAATACTATAATTAATTAGCTATATCCTACTAGCATTATTATATAAAGTTAATAGTAGCTTATATAAGTTATATATTTTTATATATATATTTAAGAAATAAAGCTACTTAACCCTTTAGGGATATAAGGCTTCTAACTAGAGCTAGTGTATATTAGACTAGATTAATATTAAAGCTATAAAGCGCTATATATGCTAATAATTCTATTATAAATAAGACTTTATTATTAAGTATAAGTTAATAAGTAAGTGTTACGCGACGAAGCGTGACTAATTACAACCGTCATAGTGGGGACGACTCTAAACTAAGAATCTAGCCGGAATTAGGCTAGATTATAGTGGGCAGAATTAGGACTAATATAGTAAGGCAGTTAGCAATTATTATTAAAGCATTATAGATTACGCTACGCTTTATAGCAAATTTACTACTAAATTAATATATAATTTATAATAGAATTATAAGGGAAATTAAAAAGGAATTTTATTTATAAATAAGGCATTTTATTCTAGGAAAAAGGGATAGAAGGACAAGTCTTAGTCTAGTAATAATACTAGTCCCTTATTTGATTTTTATTCGATTCTAACTATAATCTTCTTGCCTAATCGTCACTGTTATCCAAGAGACTATTGTAACAGTAAGTAAGTAGTTAAACTAGTTAAACTATAAAAAGGCTATAACTATATAAAGAATAGCTTATACCTTTTAGTTAATATATTTAATACTACTATTAGTTTATAGGTAATATACTATTAATAGTAAATATTATACCTTAGTAAGATTATATAAAAATAATTAGAATTTACTTACTTAGTCTAAGCCTTAATTTAATATAATTTAGAAGGAGAAGCTATAAAACTACTACTAGTAGTAAAGAAAACATTTAGTATAAGCTAAGGTATCTATATTTATTATTACCTTTAGCTAAATATATTTAAAGAGTTAGTTAGTAATTACTATAAGATATCTAAGTTTTATTTTATCTTCTACTAGTAAATTAGTTATAAAGTCTATAAATATCTAAAACTAGTATCTATCTAGGGCTAGGATTAGTTAGAGCAAGCCCTACTATAAGCATTAGCTCTTTTACCCCCTATAGTAGTAATAATTATATATATAATAAGCTATATTAGTAAATATACTATTTTAATAGTACTTCTAATATAAGGCTTAGAAGGTAGTATTTTTTTCTAGGTAGCTAAGCATTAAAGAATTATAAAAGTATTAAATTAATTATATTATAAGTAGCTTATACTTTAGCACTTAAAGATAGCTATAAAAGGAGAGTACTTTATAGGCATTAGTTATATACTTAGTAATTTACTATTATAAAGTAGTAGTATTTAAGAGGCTTCTTAGGCTATATATAATATTATTTAGCTTAGCTTAATAGAACTTATTTAATACTATACCTTAGTTTTATAAGTTAGCTATATAATTATTAGTAAAAATATATTAGCCTAAAGGTAGTGTTCTTTACCCTAGTAATAATAATAAATTATATAATATAGAGTCCTTATATATAAAGCTTAACTAGTATTTTACTATATTAGTAATATATAAAATTATTAAGGGCTAAAGAATATATTAAGGGGGTAAGGCCTTATTCTATATATCTTATTTTTATTAGAAAAGTATATTAAAGTAAAAGGCCTATATCCCTAAGTAGTATTATAAATAGTAGTTAAATATAAATAAAAACTTTACTTATTATACCTACTACTTAGATATAGTTTATAGCGCTATAAAATACTCTAAGTTTTTATAGTTTATTAGAATTATAAATAATTATACTACCCTATATAGCTTAGCTAACTACACCCTAAGGTAAGATATAATACTTAGTAGCTTCTTATTATAAATAGTATAATTCTTTTTAGTTAATATAAAGTAAGTAAAGTAGTATACTACTAAGTAAAGAATACCCTTAGTATTTTACTATAAAAGGTAACCTTCTAATACTTTACTTAATATATTATACTTAACTACTATATTTTAATTAGAATTCTATTATACTAAAATAAAGTAAGAAATAAATATATTCTTTAGCTACTAAAAGGTAGCTTTATATTTATTTATTTATAAAAAGGGTATGCCCTTTTTTATTAAAGCTAAGAGTAGTTTAGTAATTATAATAAAGTTTAGTATAAATTTATAGTAAAAGTTTATAAACTTAAGGAAACTCTATACTCTCTATATATATCTAGGGAATTCTTAGTTATAAATAATAGTAATTTTCTTAGGGTTAGAGTATAAAGCCTATTTTACCTAAATAATAAATCCTAGGTATTTAACCTTCTTTATAGTAAAGCTATACTTCTTAATATCTAGGTTTAAACTAGCTTAGTATAGGTATTTAAGAACCTTTTATATATAGAATATATAATTCTATTATAATTTACTTATATAAATAAGGATATTATTAAGGTAAGCTATAGTATAGTTACTTAATATATCTTTTAGCGCCCTATTAATATATTACTAAAAAGTTACTAAGGCACTAGCTAAGCTAAAAGGGTATACTAGCTACTTAAAGAGGCTAAACCTAGTATAGAAGGCAGTAAGGTGCTTATCTCCCTTTATAATATATAACCTATTGTGTCGCAGCAGAAGGAACGTAGTCTGCGGTTATTTAGAAGAAGGCATTATAGCTTCTAAGGGAGTAAGACCTTAGTATAATGTAGTTAAACTATTTAATTAAATACTATAAAAAAGGCCTATACCCTTAAATAGTTAAAAAATTAAGCTATTTTCTATTTTTCTTTCTTAGAGTATAGATATAGAAGCACTTATTACTATAATACTATTCTTATATAAACCTAGTTATTATTAGGATATAATTACTATTTATATTTTATTTTATAATTATTATTTCTAACTTCTAATAATTTAAACTATTTAATTAAATAAAGCTCTCTTTAACTAATCTCCTTCTTTATAGCCTTATTAGCTTAAAGCTAATTCTATATATATTAAAGGTTATAGAATATAATAAAATAATAACTATATTTATATATATACCCTTACTTTTAAATATATAGTATAGTATTCTCTTTTTTATTTATTATAAATAGTAGTTTTATTTAGGCTAAAGTAAGTTAAGTAGCCTTTATATAGCTTATTTTATTACTTATAATATCTTATAATTAAAGGCTATAATCTAGAGTTAGATATTATTATAACTAACTAAACTTATAAAACTAAGATAATTAGTTATAAAAATATTATAGAATATCTAGATTATTTAATTAAAAGTATTAGAGTAGTTTAAAACTTAATTAGTATAAGAAATTATAGGTTTTTAAATTATAGCTAATAAAATCAGAGTTATTAATGCCTAAAGTATAAAGTTATAATACTAACTTATTAATAAAAAGGAAGAGCTTACTAAAGGTAATACTAAAACCTACTTAGAATACTAATCTCTCTCTTTTTAAAATAAATAGAACTATAGATTATTTAATTATACCTAATTTTATTAGGTTTTATATAATTACCTTTATTATAAATATTCTCTTAACTATAACTTAAAATAGCCTTATTAGAATTTTAGTTCTAGTTTATAGTATTAATAAGAATAATAACTTAGTTAAGCTTATTAAATAATAATATAGCTTACTTTATAAGAAAAAAGAAATATATAAAGAAAAACCTCCTAATTAATTAATTTACTTATTATTTATACCTATATTTAATAATATAAGTCCTAAAAATTAACTTAAGTAAATAGTATTAATAATATTTTTTTCTTTCTTTAACTAAGCTAGTATAAAATAACTAACCCCTAAACTAGCCTAAAATAGGGACCTTTCTTTACTTATTATAGTTACTTTTAATAGTTTTATTACTAATTTTAATCTAAAGGCCTTTACTAAACTTCTAAAAAAAACCCTAAGTAAGTAAAGTGCTTTTATATCTCTTTAAAGTAACTATAGTATAAAATAATTTATTAGTAAAAATATTACTAATTTTCTAAAGAACTTTAAAGTAAAGATATATACCCTTAGTCTTTTTAATAATAAGTAATACTATATACTTAAAAAAGAAGTTACCTTTAAACTTTATAAAAATATTAAGACCCTTATTATTATATATACTTAGTAAAAAGCTAAGAAAGCACTTCTTTTATAATATTAAGTAATTCCTTAGAAAAGGACTAAAAATATAATAAATTAACTTAAGAAGCTTAATATATAGTACCCTTAGATATTCTCTAATACTTACTTATAATTATAATAGCACTAAGCATTAATATTAAAGGCTTTCCCTAATAATTAGAAGACTCTCTTTATTTAATCTATATATATTTATAAAGCTATTTCTAGTTAAATTATTATTAGCTTTATAAATAAGTAAGGAATTAGTAAAGAATTATTTATTTATAAAAAATATAAAACCCTTTAAATTAAGCTAAATAATTATATAAAAATATACTTATAACTTAAGAATTATAACCTAGCTAAAATTATTAATACTTATCTTAATAATTAACTATTTAATTATAAGAAAGTCCTTTAATTAGCCCCTTTTATAGCTAAAGAAGCCTAGGTAAAAAGGACTAAACTAGTTAACTTATTTCTACTCTTATTATAGAATATTAAAGAAAATATTAACTATAAGGGTTAAATTAATACTTTATTAAAGTAGCTAGAAAAACTATAAATTATTATACTCTAAGAATAAGTATAACTATTTAATTCTTTATATTAAGTAAATAAAAAGCTAAGTTTTCTATATCTTATAGCTTATAATTCTATATAAGCTAAAGAATAAAAAAAATATATTAATATCTATTTAAATGTTTTTAGTGCTAATAAATAATAATTTAATTACTACTTTTACTATAATAAAGAGGGTTATTATTCTAATTATTATAACTTCTTAAGATATAATTAAAAGGTTAGGTTTATATAATATAACTCTTAAGCTTAAATTCTTATAATTAAAGATAATTTACTAAAGTACTAAGTTCTCTCTATACTTTATAATTTATTCTTTAATACTAAAAGTTATATTTATTAACTAGCTATTTTCTAGGTTAAATACTTTAGGGACTATACTATTAATTATTTTATAAAATAAGTATAGAACTATAAGAATATTTCTATAGATTACTAAACTATATTAATTAATAAAAAAAGGGTTTTTACTAATATTACTAAGTAATTAAACCTTTTGCTTTATAGGCCTAAATAGTAGTAACCTATACCTACTAAGGTATTATTAAAAAAGCTATAGCTTAAGACTAAGGTAATAACCCTAAAAAGAGTTAAAGAATTCCCTTTAATAAATATAGCTATTAATATTAATATACTAAAGAGAGTATAAATTAAAAAGATTCTAAATAAACCCTTAGTTAATAAGTAATTCTAAGCTATTATTATTAGATATTTTTAGAAAGAAAAAGCTAGTATTATAAGCTATAGAAAAGGGTTACTATAAAACTACCTTATTACCTAACTATATAAAGAGGTCTTTAGTAAAAAGGTAGGTATAAGCCTATATAATCTCTTTAAGCTTTTTTTATTACTAGCTAAATTAGCTATTAGTAAGTATTTTACTTATACTAAAGGGATTAAAGAGGTATTTTATTATAATAAGTTATTTAAATTAGCTAAATTAATTTAGCTTTAAGAGTACTAGTATTAAAAGATACCTAAATTATTTAATTAAAGAATAATAAGTTAAGTTATTAAGACTATAACTAAACTTATAGAAAAAAATAAGAAAAGAAATGCTAATAAACTTAGTATATAATAAGTTAGGGAATCTATAGTTAAAGTTAGTAATACTCTATAAAAGTAACTATAAAAAAAACTAGAATTAGTAACTCTTTATATAAACCTACTTTAATTAGGCTATAATTTATTTAATTATATTTATTCTAACTTAATATATATTAATTAAAAGCCTAAAGAAAGAGAAAAATCTTATAAAGTAGTTTATTTATATATAATAATAAGCTACCTATAGAATCTCCCTTACTTATAAGTTTAGCTTAAAGACTTAAAAGGGCCTTTACTACTAGCCCTAATTAATTATAAGTTATAAGGGAACTTAATTATAAAAGAGTTAATATATAAAGCTAGTCTAAAAATATACTTAATAAATATTAATACTAATAGTATATCTTACTTAAATAATACTATTAAGCTTAAAGGTAAAGTTTATATAAAGCTTTTCTTTAAAAATATTTAAATACTAGTATACTTTTATATTACTTCTAATATAATCTTAGTCCCTTTAATCTTAAATATACTATTTATTTACTAAATATAAGTATTATTTAATTATAGTTAAGGCTTTAGTAAGTTAAGAATAAAATATTATTTTAGAAATATTATTATTATATTTTAAGTAGCTAGTTTAGTTATATAAAATATAGTTAATAAAGGTTTACTACCTAAAGTTATAGTTAATTTATTTATAATATACTAAGAAAATATAAATAAAGAAATAAAGAAATCTAATTAAATAGTTAGAAAAAAGATAAAATTTAAATTAAAAAAAGATAAAATTTTAGTACTAATTATAGAGAAGAAGGGGGATAAGGTAATAGTACTTATTTTTAAATAAGCCCTTAAAAGCTAAAAAGCTTAACTAAATATAGCTACTAAGGAAATTTAACTATCTTAATAAATATAAATATCTAATTTAAAGGTAAACACTATATATAAATATATTAGCTAAAAAGTGCACCCTCTTAATAATATTCCCTTTAATAAATTTATTCTAAATAGAGATTTAAAGTAAAAAATAAAGAAATAAAAGTTAGTTAAAAAGTGCCTTAAAACTAATAAAAAGTATAAAGAATTTATTATAAAATAGTTTTCTAAATACTTATAAAGGTTTTATTTAACCTAAAAAAGACTTAATTAAATAGTTAATAAAATAAAAGAATATCTTATTTATTAAGAACTTAATATTTTTAAGGAAATCCTTAGTAATAAGGAGGCTACTTTAAAATAGGACTTATTATATATTAGTAAGGTTAATTCTCTTATTATACTACCCTAAGTTATTAAAGTTATAGAGCATTTAGCTTAGTAAGCTAGGTTTATTTTAATTTCTTATGCTCTTTAATTAAAATTAGTTAAATTATTAAAGAAAAAGTTAGATTATAGTTTATTAGAAGAATCTTATAGTTCTGTGAGGAGCCTCACAATGCACGTGTACTATAGTTATATATATGCATAACTATTAGGCTATAACTATATATATAACCTACTATAATAGCTATATATATAACTTACTTATACTTTACTATAGACTATATAAGGCATAGCTATTACTATATATAACTTAGAGAAAGTAAGCTTTAGTTAATATACTATATACCTATTACCTTTACTTAGCTACCTTAGTTCTAATAATTCTAAAGCTTCTTTATAGCTATTTAAAGGTAATATAGTATTAATTACCTAAAGAATAGCTATAGCTTTATAGAATAGAGATATTAGCTTTCTTATAATAAAGGCCCTTACTATCTCTATACTAAATACTTATAATTTATTTAAAGAAGTATAGGCTATTTAAGAGTAAATTACTTAACTATAAAAGCTTTAATAGCTTTAAGCTTAAAAAGAGAACTTTTTTTATATTTTAAGTAGTAATAATTTTAGGGTATTAAAGAGAAAAGCTAAGCAAACCTTTAATACCTTATTTAATAATAGTAAAGATAAGGTAAAAGTTAAGAATATTACCTTATTAATATACTTTATAAACCCTTAAAAGTATAAGATATAAATTAATAACCTAACCTATATCTTTAATAAGGTATAATATAAATATTACTAAAACTATTAAAAGATTCTATTTACCTTTAACTATATATACTAAGCCTATTAGGTAAGATAGGACTATTTCCTTAATAAATAATAAAAGAATTAATAATAAAAGCTTAAAGATAACTAGGTAGTATTTTAAGACTAAACCTTAACCTTACTTAGGGACTTAGCTAATTAAGAGGCTTAAATTACTATAATAATAGAAAATACTAAGTAATAAGAAGACTAAAGCCCTATTAACTTTAGTATTTACCTTAATTTACTAGAGAAATACCTTAAAAGAGCTAGTAAAAAGAGCTAGGCTTTTTTATTCTTTACTAAGCTCTAGCCTAACCTATAGAACTATATTAACCTATATATATTTATTATAGAAAAGATATAAAAAGAAGTAATATAGCTAGCCTAGTATTTCTAGGATATAATACTAGGGAGATATAAGTAAAAAGCATATTCTTTCTATAAAAGTAATACTAAAACCCTCTATACTAATTATAACTAGTTACTAGGAAATACCTTATAGTATAATATAATATTAATAGTATAACCTTTTATTTTTATACTTAATAATAACTCTATAGGCTAACCTAGAAAATGCTATAATTATAGTAAAATAGAATATATTTACTTTAACTATAACTAACTATAAAAACCCTACCCTAATAACTAGGGAAATAACCCTTAGTAAAAGTAATAGCCCTTACCTTTACTAAGTATATATAAGTTTAAACTAAGTAATATTTCTATACTTTTATTATTACTTATAGCTAAACTAATACTAAAATATTAGTAAATCTTAATACTTATACTAAAGTAAACATTATAAGCATTAAATATACCTAGTAATAAGGCTTTAATAAAGTTAATATAAATAGTATTAAACTTAAAATAATTAGTAACTTAACTATTCTATAATATAGTATATATTATATATTTATTAGTATTACTAACTCTAAGTAATAAAAGAGAAAACTATTATTAATTTATATTACTATTAATAGAAACCTAAAAATAGGGGGAAGCCCTATATTAATTAGTATATATATACTAGTAAAAGAATAAGTATACTTTAACCTTTATTACTAATATTAGTAGTTTAAAGTATAAAAAACTAGCCTTTTACTAACTAGTTTCTATTATTTTAAAAAAGAAAACTAGTATACTATAGTTATTTTTACTATTTATAGTATATAAAAAGATAAGTTTATTACTCTAAGAAATAAAGAATAGGTAAAAGCCTATACCCTTATTAATTACCTCTTTATAAAACTATAGGATTTTCTTAATATATTTATATTTAAAAAGTAAGTATATTACCTAAGTAAAAAGATACTAACTATACTATTAACTTAGTGCTAAGCACTACCCCTTCTTATAGCCCTATTTACCCTTTATTATAAAATTAGCTATAAATATTATATAAATATCTTAAGAAAAACCTTATAAATAACTATATAAAACCCTTTAAAAGCTTAATAAATATACTTATTATATTTATTTTAAAGAAAGATAGCACTTTATAACTATATATAAATTATAAAGGTATTAATAAAATAATACTAAAGAATTACTATACTTTACCCCTTATTTTAAAGATTCTTAATAAATACTAAGGTATTATATTCTTTACTAAGATTAATATTAAAAATACTTACTATTATATTTAAATTAAAGAAAGTAATAAATAAAAAATAGTGTTTTACTTATAATATAGCTACTTTAAATATTTAGTTATACTATTTAGTCTTATTAATATACCTACTATATTCTAGAGCTATATTTATTAAATACTATATAGCCTCTTAAATATAATTTATATAGTATATTTAAATAATATCCTTATATTCTTAAAAACTAGAGAAAAGTATACTATATATATTAAATAGGTTCTTAAGTATATATAAAGTATAGAGCTTTATACTAAGCTATTAAAGTGCTTCTTTTACTAAAGGTTTATTAAATTCCTTAGGTTTATTTTATTTATTAATAGTATTATAATAAATAAAAAGTAGATAAAATTTATTAGAAATTAAAAAAAGCTAGTATATTTTTAAGATATATAAGTATTTCTTAGGTTTTATAACTTCTATAGGTAGTTTATATACTAATACTTTACCTTTACTATTCCTCTTAATATACTTATAAAAAGTAGCTAAAAAGGCATTTAAAAGAGCTAGTTTTATTTTAATAATAATAAGAAATAGGTATTTTACTAGCTTAAAGCTACCTTTTAAAAAGCGCCCCTTTTATAATACTATAGTCTAGGGTTACTTATATATATAAAGACTAATGCCTTTATTTTTATTATAGCTAGTATTATTTTATAATCTAATAATAATAGCTACTATTACTTAGTTACCTTTTAGTTTTAAAAGTTTACTAATATAAAATATAACTATAATATAGTAAATTAAGAACTATTTACTATTATTAAGTTATTTAAATATTAGTAATACTATATTAAAGGCATTACTATACTAATTAAGGTACTTTTAAACTATTATAACTTATAAATATTTATAAGCTAAGTAAAACTTAATAGAAAATAAGTAAAATAGTATATATTTCTTAGCCTATTTAATTTTATTATTAAGCACTAAGTAAGTAAGAGTAACCCTACTAATATACTATTAAAATAGCTAGATTATAAAGGTAAAGTGCTAATAAATATTAAGTTACTACTAGACTTAAAAGTAAAAATAGCACTTAATAAAGTAACTAAACTAATATAAAAGTATACTAGAAAGTATAGTAAATAGCCTTTAAGAGTTAAAATAACTCTAGCTAGTAAGTTAAAACCTATTATAAAAGGCTTAATTACTTTTAATACTAAATAAGTAGCTAAAATACTAGTAAAAGAAAGAATAAAACTAAGTAAATTTATAGCTAAAATAGCTTATATTTAAACTATAGAGAGGTATATTATTTAGAGAACTCTTAAGGTACTAAACCCTTATAACTTTAATATATAAAACCCTCTCTTTAAATTACTTAAGAAAGTATAAGAGTAAAACCTAACTCTTACTTATATTATAAAATTAGTAAGTAAGAGGGAAAAGGCTAAAGTATAGTAATATAATATAAAAGTTTTTTTATTATATAAAGAATAGGTAGTTATTCCTTTAGAGCCTATTTTATAATAAGAGCTTCTTTAGCTATACTATAATAACCTAATTACTAGTTATTTTAGAATATATAAAATGCTTAAATTACTTTAATATAACTTTTACTAGCTAAGTATAAAGTAAGTAGTAATAGATTATATTATAAGTTATAGTATATATTAGTAAGTAATTACTAAAAGGCATAAACTATATAGTTATTTAGAATTATTATTAATTCTATAGTAACTAATAATTAAATTATTAATAGACTTTATTATAAAGTTACTTAAAGTCCTTAAAGAAGATTATATAGTTAATATAATCCTAGTAATTATAAATTATTTTACTAAGTACTCCCTATTCCTTTTAGTTATAACTATTATTAATATAGCTAAGCTAGCTAAACTATTTTATAGAGAAATTAAGCTAAGATATAGTGTACTAAAAGGTATTATATTTAACTAAGGTTTAGTATTTATAAGTATATTTTAAAGTAACCTTTATTATTTTTTAAAAATAAAGAGAAGGCTATTAATAGTATTTTACCTATAAATTAATAGCTAAATAGAGAGAATAAACTAGGTTTTAAAGCATTATTTTTAATACTTTATTAGAAATAATTAACTAACTTAGCTAAAGCTACTACTAATAGTATAGTTTATATATAATAATATAGTAAATAAAATAATAGGCTAGTTACCTAACTATATACTTTTTAGGTTTTATTTAAAGTTTTACCTTAAAGCTAAAGGTAAACTACTTAAAGAAGATATACTAAAAGTTAATACTAGAGTATAAAGGCTATAAGAGATATAAAATAGAATAGTACTTATATAGTAAAAAGCTATAGAATTATAAATAAAATACTATAATAAATACTATTAATTAATATCTTTTAATAAGAGAGATAAAGTTATACTCTTAGTAAAGAATATTTAAATAAGAAATATAAAGAAAAAGCTAAACCCTTAGTTTATAAAACTATTTTATATACTAAATACTATAGGAAAATAAGCTTATTAACTAGAACTCCTAAATAAGTATATATAGCTATATAATATTTTTTATATCTCCCTTTTAAAGCTATAAAAATAATAAGTAAAAAATAATAAACTAATAGTATTACTAAACCTAAAAGACTAAGATAGAGAGTATAAGCTAAATAATATATAAAATAAAAAGGAGATATAAGAAAGCACTTATTACCTAGTAAAATAAAAGGGATAGCTAAGTAAATATAATTAATAAGAAGCTAAGGAAAATATATATATACTAAGACTTATTATAATATATAAAAAAAAAGTTATAAAAATAAGTTATAAATTATAATAAGGTAGCAATATATAGGCATTATATTACCTAGAAATATCTTATTCTATATTAAAAAAAAGAAAAAGAAAAAGAAATATAATAAAACACTACCCTTATATAAAATAATACTTATATAAATACTACTAAAGAATAAGCTAAATAACTATTTATAGCTTAGGTAGGGCTATAAGAAAGGTATTAATAGTAAACTTTAGTATTCTAAACTATAGAGATATATTAAAAGCTTAAATCCTACTATTAGTATTCTTTTATAATATTATAGTAATAGTAGTATAGACCTAGTATATAGTTATTACTTAAATAATATACTTAGGATCTCCTAACTATATACCTAGCTATTACTACCTAAATTACTTTATTATTAATATATTATAGTTTAGCTATTAAAGTATTAGTAAATATAGAGTAAATATATAGTATATAAATATAGAGTCTAAATATATAATACTAAGGGGGATTAGTAAAAAAAAGGTAATATATAGCTATTACCTTATAATAATATACTTATTATATACTACTTATATATTCTAAGCTAAAAAGTTAGTAAAATTAAGATAATATATAAGTAAAAATACCTATAATAAATAACTTAGCTAAGCCTATTAGGGTAAAAGCTATATAATAAGCTTAATTAGTATAGTTAAAACTATATAGTAATATAAGTAATAGGTATATAATCTTATAGTGTATATTATTATAAAAAACATAGACTAGCATCTTAGCACTAGCCTTACTAGCTACTATACTAGTAAAGGCTTAGACTAGTGTCTTTAGCTAGTTATATACCTTAAGGGTAGTAGTTTAGTTACTTATTATTATAGGTAAAGGCTATAAACTATTAGTAAATAACCTATAATATTATAAATATAATATATACTAGCTTATAAGAATCTAAGTAAAGAGTATACTATTTATACTACTTTATAGTATAAACCTTAGTGCCTATAAATAGGTTAGTAAGAAACTTATAGGCTAACTATACTAATTTAATATTAAATAGTAAGTGCTTCTTAAAGTTATTATATATAGTATATATATAGTAAAGGTAATAGTATAAACAAAGCTTAATATTTATAAATATAATAGCATTCTAATAGAGAAAATAAAGAGATATATAGTAATAATAATAGTAATATTAGTAATAATAATAGTAATAATAGTAATAGTAATAATAAGAAGAAAGGAAAATATAATAGAAAGCTAGGGAAGAGGTATAGTCTTTATAATTAGGCTATATATATAGCATTATTATTATTTTAACTCTTATTAATATAGTAGAACTAGCTAATAGCTATTAATTAATTAGTAAGTATATTATTACTAGAGATAGTAACTATAGAAAGGGAGGTAATTATAAGGAGCCTTATAATATATATACACTATAGTTATATATATATAACTATTAGGCTATAACTATATATATAACCTACTATAATAGCTATATATATAACTTACTTATGCTTTACTATAGACTATATAGGGCATAGCTATTACTATATATAACTTAGAGGAAGCAAGCTTTAGTTAATATACTATATGCCTATTACCTTTGCCTAGCTACCCTAGTCCTAACAAGTTCCTATTAAAACCTTTATTTCCTTATTATAAAGAAAGATAGTAGGATTAGGTTAATCCTATCTATAATAAAGTATAATAGTATTATAATTAGGAATATAGGTATTTTATAAGGTACTAAAGCATTTAGTAAGGAATTTTTAATATATAAAATGCTTTTACTTATTAATTTTCTCTCTAGGTATAACTAGGTAAAATTAGCTATAGAAAGTTAAGACCTTACTATAATTATAACCCCTATTAAGCTTTTAAGGTTATATTACCTACCTTAAGAAGCTATAAATTTAGTTATATAATTTATTAGAATTATAGGGCATATTCTTTTTAATTTAATACCCTAAGTATATACACCCTTTCTTAATAATATTATAGTAAAAGGACTAGTTATTATATATAATAATGCTAAAATCTTACCTAAAATATAGAGGTATATAATAGAATATCTAATTAACCTAAATAATATACTTCTTAATTTAGAGCTTATTAGTTATACTATATTAGCTATTAAAAGCAAATTCTATTAACCTATAGCTATTATTATTAGCTATCTCTATAGTATTTATAGGTATAGACCTACTAAAGAAAAGATTATTAAGCTTAAAGAATAGATTACTTACTAAAATATAAGGGATATATACTTCTTTCTTAGCTTTATTATCTTTTATTATCTTTAAATACCTTATTTTACTATAATTATACTACCCTTAGTATAACTTCTTTATAAAAAGATTACCTAGAAATAAGGGCTTAAATATAAAGAAGTAATAAGAAAGGTTATTAATACTATTATAACTGCCCTAACCTTATAATTAATTAATATATCTAAAGGTTATAGTAATATTATACTTATAGTTAATGCTAATAATATTAGCTAGAGTGCTATATTATTATAAAAATATAAGGATAGCTAATACCCTATATAGTTTAAAAGTAGTATATAGAATAATACTAAAGTTAAATATAATATAACTAAATAAGAATATAAAGCCTTACTCTATACTTTTTATAGACTTTAAATTTATCTTTTTAGAGTCCCTTTTACTTTAAAGACTAACTTAATAGTCCTAAAGCATTAACTTTAAAGCGCTATTAATAATATTGTAAGGAGCCTTATAATGCACGTACACTATAGTTGTGTACGTGCATAACTATTAGGCTATAACTATATATATAACCTACTATAATAGCTATATATATAACTTACTTATGCTTTACTATAGACTATATAGGGCATAGCTATTACTATATATAACTTAGAGAAAGTAAGCTTTAGTTAATATACTATATGCCTATTACCTTTACTTAGCTACCTTAGTTCTAATAATTCTAAAGCTTCTTTATAGCTATTTAAAGGTAATATAGTATTAATTATCTAAAAAATAGCTATAGTATTATAAAATAAAGATACTAACTCCCCTATAATAAAGGCCTTTACTATCCCTATACTAAATATCTATAATTTATTTAAAGAAGTATAGGCTATTTAGAAGTAAATTACTTAACTTTAAGAGCTTTAATAACTTTAAGCTTAGAAAAAGAACTTTCTTTATATTTTAAATAGTAATAACCCTAGGATATTAAGGGAAAAGCTAAGTAAACCTCTAATACCTTATTTAATAGTAGTAAAGATAAGATAAAGGTTAAGAATATTATCTTACTAATATACCCTATAAACCCTTAAAAGTATAAAATATAAATTAATAACTTAATTTATACCTTTAATAGAGTATAGTATAAATACTACTAAGACTATTAAAAGATTCTATTTACCTTAAACTATATATACTAAGCCTATTAAGCAAAATAGGACTATTTTTTTAATAAATAATAAGAGAATTACTAATAGAAACTTAAAGATAACTAGGTAGTATTCTAAGATTAAACCCTAACCTTACTTAAAGACTTAGCTAATTAAGAGGCCTAAATTACTATAATAATAGAAAATACTAAGTAATATAAAGACTAAAGCCTTATTAACTTTAGTATTTACCTTAACTTACTAAAGAAATATCTTAAAAGAGCTAGTAAAAAAAGCTAGGCTTTTTTATTTTTTACTAAGCTCTAACCTAACTTATAGAATTATATTAATCTATATATATTTATTATAGAAAAGATATAAAAAGAAGTTATATAGCTAGCCTAGTATTTCTAGGATATAATGCTAGGGAGATATAAGTAAAAAGCATATTTTTCCTATAAAAGTAATATTAAGACCCCCTATACTAATTATAATTAGTTACTAGGAAATACCTTATAGTATAATATAATATTAATAGCATAACCTCTTATCTCTATACCTAATAATAACCCTATAGGCTAACCTAGAAAATGCTATAACTATAGTAAAATAGAATATATTTGCTTTAACTATAACTAACTATAAAAACCCTACCTTAATAACTAAGGAAATAACCCTTAGTAAAAGTAATAGCCCTTACCTTTACTAAGTATATATAAGTTTAAACTAGGTAATATTTCTATATTTCTATTATTACTTATAGCTAAACTAACACTAAAATATTAGTAAATCTTAATACTTATACTAAAGTAAATATTATAAGCATTAAATATACCTAGTAATAAGGCTTTAATAGAGTTAATATAAGTAGTATTAAACTTAAGGTAATTAGTAACCTAACTATTTTATAATATAGTATATATTATATACCTATTAGTATTACTAACTCTAGATAATAGAAAAGGAAACTATTATTAATCTATATTACTATTAATAGAAACCTAAGAATAGGGGGAAGCCCTATATTAATTAGTATATATATACTAGTAAAAAAATAAGTATACTTTAACCTTTATTACTAATATTAGTAGTTTAAAGTATAGAAAACTAGCCTTTTACTAGCTAGTCTCTATTATTTTAAAAAAAAAACTAGTATATTATAATTATTTTTATTATTTATAATATATAGAAAGATAAGTTTATTACTTTAGAAGATAAAGAATAGGTAAAAGCCTATACCCTTATTAGTTACCTCTTTATAGAACTATAGGATTTTCTTAATATATTTATATTTAAAAAAATAAGTATACTACCTAAGTAAAAAGATACTAACTATATTATTAACCTAGTGCTAGGCACTACCTCTCCTTATAGCTTTATTTACTCTTTATTATAGAATAAGCTATAAATATTATATAAATACCTTAAGAAAAACCTTATAAATAGCTATATAAAACTCTTTAAAAGCTTAGTAAGTATATTTATTATATTTATTCTAAAGAAAGATAGCACCCTATAACTATATATAAATTATAAAGGTATTAATAAAATAATACTAAAGAATTACTATACTTTACCCCTTATTTTAGAGATTCTTAATAAATACTAAAGTACTATATTTTTTACTAAGATTAATATTAAGAATACTTATTACTATATTTAAATTAAAGAAAGTAATAAATAAAAGATAGTATTTTACTTATAATATAGCTACTTTAAATATCTAGTTATACTATTTAGTCTTATTAATATACCTACTATATTTTAAAGCTATATTTACTAAGTATTATATAGCCTCTTAGATATAATTTATATAGTATATTTAAATAATATCCTTATATTCTTAAAAACTAAAGAAGAGTATATTATATATATTAAGTAAGTTCTTAAGTATATATAAAGTATAGAGCTTTATACTAAGCTATTAAAGTACTTCTTTTACTAAAGGTTTATTAAATTCCTTAGGTTTATTCTATTTATTAATAGTATTATAATAAATAAGAAATAGGTAGAATTTATTAAAGACTAAAAGGAGCTAGTATATTTTTAAAATATATAAGTATTCCTTAGGTTTTATAACTTCTATAAGTAGTTTATATACTAATACTTTACTCTTACTACTTCTTTTAATATACTTATAAAAGGTAGCTAAAAGGGTATTTAAAAGGGCTAGTTTTACTTTAGTAATAATAAGAAATAAGTATTTTACTAGCTTAAAGCTACCTTCTAAAAAGTGCCTTTCTTATAATACTATAGTCTAGGGTTACCTATATATATTAAGACTAATGCCTTTACTTTTACTATAGCTAGTATTATTTTATAATTTAATAATAATAGCTATTATTACTTAGTTACTTTTTAGTTTTAAAAGTTTACTAATATAGAATATAACTATAATATAGTAAATTAAGAACTATTTACTATTATTAAGTTATTTAAATATTAATAATATTATATTAAAGGTATTACTATACTAGTTAAGGTACTCTTAAACTACTATAACTTATAGATATTTATAAGCTAAGTAAAACTTAATAGAAAATAAATAAAATAGTATATATTCCTTAGCCTATTTAATTTTATTATTAGGCACTAAATAAGTAAGAATAACCCTACTAATATACTATTAAAATAGCTAGATTATAAAGATAAAGCATTAATAAATATTAAGTTACTACTAAACTTAAAAGTAAAAATAATGCTTAATAAGGTAACTAAACTAGTATAAAAGTATACTAAAAAGTATAGTAAATAGCCTTTAAAAGTTAAAATAACTCTAGTTAGTAGGTTAAAACTTATTATAAAAAGCTTAATTACTTTTAATACTAAATAAGTAGCTAGAATACTAATAAAAAAGGGAATAGAACTAAGTAAATTTATAGCTAGAATAGCTTATATTTAAACTATAAAGAGGCATATTATATAGAAAACCTTTAAGGCACTAAACCCCTATAACTCTAGTATATAGAACCCTCTCTCTAAATTACTTAAAAAAGTATAAAAATAGAACCTAACTCTTACTTATACTATAGAATTAGTAAGTAAGGGGGGAAAGGCTAAAGTATAGTAATATAATATAGAAAGTCTCTTATTATATAAAGAATAAGTAGTTATTTCTTTAAAGCCTATTTTATAATAGAAGCTTCTCTAGCTATACTATAATAACCTAATTACTAGTTATTTTAGAATATATAAAATACTTAAATTACTTTAATATAACTTTTACTAACTAAGTATAAAGTAAGTAGTAGTAAATTATATTATAAGTTATAGTATATATTAGTAAGTAGTTATTAAAAGATATAAACTATATAGTTATTTAGAATTACTACTAATTCTATAGTAACTAATAATTAAATTATTAATAGACTTTATTATAGAGTTACCTAAAGTCCTTAAAGAAGATTATATAGTTAATATAATCCTAGTAATTATAAACTATTTTACTAAGTACTTCTTATTTCTTTTAATTATAACTATTATTAATATAGCTAAGCTAGCTAAACTATTTTATAGAGAAGTTAAGCTAAAATATAGTATACTAAAGGGTATTATATTTAACTAAGGCTTAGTATTTATAAGTATATTCTAGAGTAATCTTTATTATTTTTTAAAAATAAAAAGAAGGCTATTAATAGCTTTTTATTTATAAACTAATAGCTAAATAAAGAGAATAAACTAGGTTTTAAAGCATTATTTTTAATGCTTTATTAGGGATAATTAACTAACTTAGCTAAAGCTACTACTAGTAATATAGTTTATATATAATAATATAGTAAATAGAATAATAGGCTAGTTACTTAATTATATACTTTTTAAGTTTTACTTAGAGTTTTACCTTAAAGCTAAAGATAAACTACTTAAAGAAAATATACTAAAAGTTAATACTAAAGTATAAAGGCTATAAGAAATATAAAATAAAATAGTACTTATATAGTAGAAAGCTATAGAATTATAAGTAAAATACTATAATAAATACTATTAGCTAATATTTTTTAATAAGGGAGATAGAGTTATACTTTTAGTAAAGAATATTTAAATAAGGAATATAAAGAAAAAGCTAAACCCCTAGTTTATAGAACTATTTTATATACTAAATACTATAGGAAAATAAGCTTATTAACTAGAACTTCTAAATAAGTATATATAGCTATATAATATCTTTTATATCTCTCTTTTAAAGCTATAGAAAAAATAAGTAAAAAATAGAAAACTAATAGTATTACTAAACTTAGAAAACTAAGATAGAGAGTATAAGCTAAATAATATATAAAATAAGAAGGAGATATAAGAAGGCACTTATTACTTAGTAAAATAAAAGGGATAGCTAAGTAAATATAATTAGTAAGTAGCTAAGAAAGATATATATATACTAAGACTTATTATAGTATATAAAAAAAAGGTTATAAAGATAAGTTATAAATTATAATAAGGCAGTAATATATAGGTATTATACTACCTAGAAACATTTTATTTTATATTAAAAAAAAGAAAAAGGAAAAGAAATATAATAAAATACTATCTTTATATAAAATAATACTTATATAAATATTACTAAAGAATAAGCTAAATAACTATTTATAGCTTAAATAGGGCTATAGAGAAGGTGCTAATAGTAGACTTTAGTATTCTAAACTATAGAAATATATTAAAAGCCTAAATCTTACTATTAGTATTCTTCTATAATACTATAGTAGTAGTAGTATAGACTTAGTATATAGTTATTACTTAAATAATATACCTAGAATCTCCTAACTATATACTTAGCTACTACTATCTAAACTACTTAACTATTAATATATTATAATTTAGCTACTAAAGTATTAGTAAATATAGAGTAAATATATAGTATATAGATATAAAGTCTAAATATATAATACTAAGGGGAATTAGTAGAAAAAGGGTAATATATAGCTATTACCTTATAATAATATACTTATTATATATTATTTATATATTTTAAGCTAAAAAGTTAGTAAAATTAAGATAATATATAAGTAAAAATACTTATAATAAATAACTTAGCTAAGCCTATTAGGGTAAAAGCTAT